>VZRJ01003859.1:89377-229856 GCA_013397565.1 Ptilonorhynchus violaceus
TTTTTTTTTTTTTGCATTTTAAAAGCTTCTGTTTTGTTTAAAGTTTAGAAGATTCTGTTTACAAGTTCCAGTCATCCAGTCAGGGATGAAAATCCCTGTGGCTTAAAGGACCACTTGCACACTATAATCAAAAAGCATTAAATATCAAAAGTAAGCAGTAAATGCAGAGAGCATAACTAACTCTTTGAGTAAACTAGAATGTGAATATTTGCATATAATGAATGCATTCAGAGTTATCATAGCAGCCTTCCGATTCTTAACGGGAGCCTACAAGAAAACTGGTGAAGGCCTTTTTACTCAGGTGTGTAGTGATACAACAAGGTGGAATGGCTGTAAACTGACAAGAGTAGGCTTAGATTAGATATGGATAAGAAGTTCTTTACTATGGTGGTGGTGAGTCACTGGAACAGGTCGCCCAGTGAAGTTGTGGATGTCCCATCCCTGAAGGTGTTCAAGGCCATGTTGGATGGGGCTCTGAGCAAACTGAGCAAACTCCCATCCCTGAAGGTGTTCAAGGCCATGTTGGATGGGGCTTTGAGCAAACTGGTCTGGTGGAAGGTGTCCCTGACCATGCCAGGGGGTTGGAATGAGATGATCTTTAAGGTCTCTTCCAATCCAAACCATTCTACAATTCTATGATCATAAATATCAAAGAAAAAATGGGTGTTGTAGTTTTTTGCACAATCATTTCCATAGTCTCAGCAATTACTTTGCACACCACCTCAAATTCTCTATTCACTGAAAACAAACCCTAAATTATAAGCTTGCCCTTTGAATTTTGCATGGAATACCAAATACTTTAAAAAGAATTTTCTGATATTGCAGTGCAATAACAGCTTTGTCCTTGCTCCTGAGTATTTTTCTCTTTAAGTAAATCTAAATATCACTGGTGTGTCACAGGCCACACAACCTTAACTCCGAGGGCCAAGAGTCCAGGTATAGGCTCCCGTGGAAGAGTCTTCAAGGTACATCCTCCCACAGTTCTGCTTTACTAAGTACCCGGCCATGCCAGGAGGTGCTTCCTTTCTATGTACATAGGAACCGTTACTGGGGAAAACAAAGAATGTGAGGTTGTAGTGGTGATTGTCAGGGAGGTGGTGGAAGGTATATGGGCTGGTCTTTGACTCAGGAAATCAGGAATAAGGTCCCTGTCAACCCCAAAATTATGTCTCAGCATATCTGGCATAATGGCTCTGTTTGGATAGTTCTTCTGGCTTTCTGTCTGTGCTTCACCCCAGGGATGCTATTGACCTTTTTACTCTAGCCTTCTGCCCTAACAAAGGGAAAAACTACTACAGTAATTTTTTTTTCAGAAAAAAACCCCCTGAAATATCTTTCATGGCCCTAAATTGATCTAAATATTAGAAAATTCCTTTATCTTATTCTTAGTGTCTCTGAGTACCTCTTATTACATACACATGAAGACAGTAGAGGGATTAACTGATGTTAAATGGAAAGAGCAGGATTCATTTCAAAGTACATTACTTTGTTTTATTTGTCAAAATGAAAAATTCATTATGAACTGATATTGGTAGATTCAGAGTTCAAAAATATGCATAACCTAAAAAATACCTTCAGTTTTTATGGCAGTGGCTGTTATCACAGTATGAGACATGACAAATAACACAAAATGGGAAGGCTGATGACATGTCATACATTGGGCATGATCAGCTGAAAGAAATGACTGATGCCGTCTCAAAACTGTCAGCTGTTGTCTTTGAGGATTTTATCTTCCAAAGATGAAAGGTGGAAATATTCCAGTACTTGAAGAGGGAAATACAGGAGTGGAAGGGAGAGACAAGGTCAGAAATTCTAGATCAAACCACTCAACTTCAATATCTAAAAATAGTCAGAGTATTTGCAGGCACCTGGAGGGTTGCAAAGAAACCAGCACCAGGCAACATGGATTTGTCAAAACCCGGCCAATTTCCTTTTGACAGATTAACAGTTCTTGTTGTGTTACAAAGCCATAGAAGTCATTCATTTTGAATGTAGTAAGAGGTATCTGTTTCTTTTGACATCTTCATAAATAAGCTAGGAAAAGATATTCTAGATGAAACTGTTAGAAGGTAAATGTAAAACTCATTGATTGTGCTCAAAAGAATCAGTGATTTACTGTAAAAAAATGAGTATGTCCAGTGCATTTTGGGAGGGTCATTTTTAGGCCCATAAGAAAGACATAAATAATAGAATAAAGAGTATGCTTGTTAAAGGTGTAAACACATTAGAGGACAGAGCTTGAATTTGAAATATTCTTGGAAAATCATAAGAAAAAATAATAATGACACTGGATTAATGTAACATGGATAAGTGCAATCTCCCATTTAAGCAATGGTAATCAACTACAAGTATTTTGGAGAACAAGTGGCAAGTTTTGTGGGAATGGACATGAAATTTCTAGCTACTCTAAGTCAACAGCATCATGATACCGTAATAAGCAATGGACACAACCAAAGAAATGTCTGTAACAAAAAATTATTTTTTTCTCTATCCAGCTGGGTGACATTTCAGTAAGAGTGGAGCCAGTTTGAGGCAACACACCACACAGCGTGTGGGGAAGAGCAGAGAAAAAAACAGTGGGCAGACTGTCTGGAGTGATTTAACCAAGGGGAAGAAAAAGAGAATGAGGAAACACAAGAGAAGAGTTTTGAGCATGCAGAAGACAGCTGCAAAATACAAGAAGCAAAGAATGAACTAGATGGCCTCTTGGTGGCCCTGTTTGCTCTATTTGTGATGATTCTGGACAAAATCTCTGCAGGAAATCTTTGTTCTTTGCAGTTTTTGGGTACAAATAGAATTATATGGTTTCGGTTTTAATAGCGTGGGCATATGCTTACCTGCATACTTTCTGGGTTACTCTTTTAAAGTTTTGGAGCTGAATTCTTGGATTAAGGTCCAGTTTGCAAAATGCCGCTACTTTCATAAAAGAGAAAATGTAATTTCCAACTGATCCCATTTCTAGCTTATATTAAAGCAGTTTGATGGCTGTGGTAATTTAAGCGATTTGCATACAACCTTTTTAGAGACTGATGGATTTTAGGGGGTTAAGGTTATTAATTATCTGAAAAGTACATTATCTCTAATGAGAAAGTTGGTAATAGATAGTTGCTAATTGTTAGGATTAGGGAAGACCATAAAGAATTTCAAGAGGGATAGAGGCAGCAAAATGAACAAGTGGTAGATGGATTTTAACAGTAGATTTAAAAAAAAAAAAGTGGTGGGAATTAGAAACTCTTAGGCTCAAGATTAAATGTAACAGCTCAGGGAAAAAATATAAAAGTCAGTATGGATAAAGGATTATAAATTTTATTCCTTTGAGTTACAGTGAAAAGGGAAGCTAGATATCATGATGTTTAAATAATATAATAATATGGTATTACAGCCTCACATGAATTGCTGGTACATTCATCTCAAACAGTTATGTTGAAATAAAATAGCTTCCAGTGAAATTAAGTACATGAACATGGGCATCATAGTTTGGCAATGAAATCCTGAGGGGGCTTGTTGAGGCATTGTTCTGTTTTGGAGCCAAGCTTTGAAGGAAGGAGAGAGAAAACAGGGAACGCCATAGAGTAAGTGGAAGAATGTACAGTTTATAGGTTGCTTTATAGCAAGAGCTCCATTTTCACCTAATGTGAGAGCAAGGACTGCACATTTGAAAGTAGCAAAGGGGCTTTTATGATGTGTTGTTTACAATGTAGAGTTAATTGCCAGCTACAGTGGTCACATCCTGATCATGGAGCATGCTGATCACAGAGACTCAGCATCTCTGATGAGACATGCCATGAGGAATTTCTGTATGTGAGGCTGTGGTCTTTATTTGGCACACATCAACTCACTGTAAATGCATGAACATCCCAGTTTGCTGGATAAGTATGTAAAGTTCCAGCTCCAACCTCAAGTCGGTTACTCCTTCTTCCTGCCTTCTTTTCTCTCCCACTTCCTTTTACCCTTCTGCTGTCTGTCTTTTAACTCATTTTTCACTTGTGCTTAAAATCTCAGGTTACCACTTAATCAATGACTTTTTAAATGCTTTTTTATTTATGTATGTGTGTATGTATTTATTTATTTATGCCTTTTGGTTGTTTAAAAAAGGGTTTAATTCTCCTGCTATCCTATGATAATATAAATCAAATTATTGTCCCTACAGACCACAGCAAAGAACAGCTAGCACTGCAACCCTCCTACTCACTGCTGCTCTGATCATGTCAAAGTGCCCTTGCACATTGCTTTTGCAATATCTATGTTTTCGTAAGAATTTGGGATGCAAACATTTAGCCCTCTACCTTCTGTACAAATAGTTTTTCCTTGTCTATCATGTCTGACTGAATACATTATTTTCTTAGGGTTTTTATACTGAAAGTCTCTATAGTTCAAAAAATGCAATACTGCATCGTTTTCTTCCACTTTTGTTCCATTACTTTTATTCCATACTCATGGAAAGACTGGAGGAAGTCAGGGTGAAAGTACTAAAATCTAGTCTGTCAAAAAGGATCTTTATGATTCAACACCAGTGTGTCTTTCAACTTCTTTTGTATGAAATGCCTCATTTTCTATCTAGCTTGATGATAGTTTCTGTTTAAGCAGTTCAGTGTAATACCTTGGCTGAAAAAGATAATTCTTTTTGCATGGTGGCTTAGACTCAGCAGTTTGTTCATGTGTTTAAATGACAGGCCTACTGCACTGCACTTAATTCAACAGTGCTGAGTGAGTTGGCATAGCATTGTGTCATGGTGCAGATATATGGCAAGGGCTGGCATCAGAACGTGGCTTGTTTTCCCCATCTGTGTTACAGTGTACTCTGAACTGCACTTTATCATCCTTAAAGTAACTTTAACTGCCTGACACTGGCTGGTGCTTGGCTCGTGTTCACCTGCCATGAGGATCTCTGTTGGAACATTTCATTTTAGTCAAACAGTAAGTAGTAGTCGATCAGAGTGAAGAGGGAATGAGTAAAACTAAAACGTAATGTTGTCTTAGCTGTTAAATATTTCCTTTAACAACTCAATGCTTGTTCTTGTTACATACTAGGTACACAGAACCCCTATATGTCTAGGGCTATGTTTTCATGTTTCTGGCTGAAATAAAAATCTGATTCCAACTTACTTTGTTATCAGTTTTAGATGGATATTTCAGACAGCGATTGTGGGAATATCTAGCAACTAAAATATAATATTTTAATATACTTAAATATTTGTGTATCAGAGACTCAGACAAATCAAGTAAATATAAGACCAGTAGATAATTTTCTTCCTTCTGCTAAAATTAATTTATTCCCCACAGTCCTTATGTGCAAAAAAAATGTAGTCTAGTGCAATTCTAATAATTCCACTGCTGGATTTCTTCTGCCTTCCTTTTGCAGATGGTAGTAATTTTTTTTTTTTTAAATGTGGTCAGTCATTGGCATAGAAGTTATTAAAAAATATTTTGCAGTGCATGCTTTATTTTAATCCTCTGTTAGCATTCCACTAAAAAACTTGTTCATTTTTGGTACCAATAAGTTAAGTTGATTACCTAGCATGGGTTCCCCAAAAATCTCATATCTGAGGACTTCTGATATTTTAACAAAACCTAAGAATTTATATTAGGCTGTATTTAAAGACTTGTAGTATAAGATGAACACTGTTACTGTATGCATAAAAAGTCATGTTTCCCTAAAGCAACTGAGTAAATGTTTGTGTAAGTAATTGGACTTGCAATTTCTTTAGTTTGTTGTGCCTTTGGGTATCATAGGAGAGTTAACCCTGCTGGAAATCTTACACGATGTGATGGTCTTAAGCTCTCATGAGACAGTCTAACATAAACTTTCATAAGGTTGAGTGATAAACTTCTAAACATGTTTTATTTTCCATCTTGGTTTACAATGTTTTATTGAAACATTCTCTAGCACTTTTAAAACCATTTCAAACAAAAATTACAAACTAAACTTTATAAAAAAAAAAAAAGATGTGTGCCAGTTGAGTTTGACAGTTGGACAGAAGTTAGTGCTGGATCTCATTTTATCTGAAACATTCTGACCATCCCTAAAACACAACTGAGTTTTACCCAATTTTTTCTTCTGACCTAACTCTTAACACTATAATACAGTACATCCCCATACATCCTCTCTATCTGTTGCCAACATGATTATATGTAAAGCCTCAGAATTAAATTTTGAATTCTTTGATTTTGTTAAAGAGACTGACAGAGTTACAAAGGGAAAAAGTTTGTGGGAATGCAATTCCTCTTCCCTTTAGGAAAGTGATTTTAAAATAGAAGTTACATTATTTTCCGCTTTTTGCTATTAGTAGATCTCCTGGGTACAGTTACCTTGGAAACATCATATTCTAAAGGAATAAGAATATACAGAACACTTTCTTGCACCCATTGATAATGTCTGGAAAAATGATGCTGCTGATAGCAATAGAAAAACATTCAGTTTAGCTGAACCAGAAGCCTGACCTCTAAGATAAAGTTTGGAAAAGAGAGAGAAATCTTGGTTTGGAATGTCTGGAGTTGAAAGTACTTCATGCTTTCCAACCTCTGCTTTTTAAGACCAATTGGTGGCTTAGTGGAGAGGACTGCATTCACAGATCATGGCTTTATCTAGTATATTATCTAAATTAGAGCACAATTTGAATATAGTACATTTATTAGAATATAATTACATCATTAAGTTGCAAAGAAATATGATGCAATATTCAGGTTTTAACTCAGTGCCTAATTATTATTTACAGATGTCATGATTATAACAAAGCTGGAGTAAACACTGCAAATTCAGCCTTTCTGAATTATTAAAATCATGGAAGCATTATTGCTATAAACTACCATTCCTTTAAATTTCTGAGAGCTTATATTGACAGTTGCCTTATTTTACATAAACCCTGATGTGGAGAGTGTTATCATGATCGAGTGAAGCTGTTGGAAGGCTTCCTAGAAGTCTTCCTTGAGTCTGCAGGATGGGATTTTCTTAAACTCTCAAAGGGCACTTGAATCTACATTGTACTTTGTATCTACACAGAACCCAAACCTACACAGGTTGCCCTGAAAATCATAGTCCTCATTCAACATTTTGGCACTTTGAAATCTGTTTGTTTATGAGAGCTGCATATGGGTTGTTTCTGTTGAAATGGAGATTCTCCAGATGGGACTGGGCTAAAGCCAATATTGCATGGTCCACTGCTGTCCTAGCAGTGATAGGAAGATGCTTTGTAAGAAGCAGGATAATTCTACCACCAGTGAGGTCGTTGAGTGTTGTTTATCCGTCTCTATTTTTCAGTTTCACTTACTGAGAGATTTAATTTTATGTTACATCACATACTGTTTAAACTTTGTTAAAAGGTGGAATAGGTAAACTTAGCTTTTCACAGTGATCTGACTGTAAAGGCTTATGCCTTGTCATGGACAGTCTATTTAAGCCACTACCAAAGCAACCAATGGTGTAGGAGAAGATCTAGTTTTCTATATTTGTAAATCTTAACAAATGAAACCTTTAACAGCCCTCAGGTACAGATTCACACAAAGAAATACACTATCTAGAAATGTGACACCTTTGGGTAAAAATCAATGCATCAGTCTGGATTCTCAGGTGAAATCAACCTCAAACTCATTATATTGTTGACATAAGTATTATACAACAAATTAAGAAAGCAAATACATGCCAATAGCATTTTATGTTAAATTAATCTATAACTACTTCTTCTACTATTTAATTTCAAATTTTTTTCTTCAAAGCTTTAGTTTTCTCTCAGAAAATAGCAGAACTATGAAAGAGAGAAAAAGATGTTCTCAGAGCTTCTGGCTGTGTATCAAGTCCCTTTTTTTGTACTAATTCATTGAATAGCTTTTCTTTGAATTTATAACTGATAAGTTGTGCACTATTGAAAACACCTGAGAACAGAAAAGCTTCCACTCTGGTTTGTGGAAGGGAGTAGATGTTCAACAGGTACTTGATCAAACTTTTGCACAGAATACAGAGGATCTCAGAAAGTGACAAAGTAACAGCACAAGGGAAAAAAGCATAGAAGAGGCAAAAACCTATTCAAGATTGCATTAAAGGTTATAGGAAATACTGTGGAGTTTTAACTGGGAGTACTTTTAAAGCAATAACTTAGATTTTAATCTATTATTGAGAAGGGGAAGAGTAGCGTTAGACAGCATGGTATTGTTTGTTGGGTTTTTTCCCATTAGATTTTTTATACTGATTCCTTTCTCAAGACACTCACCTCTCAAATACTGAGCATGAGTCAGATAGATCTTATTTATTTTAGGCTGCTGGAGCCATCTGATTGTGTCTTGTCATTTGTATTATCCAAATTAGCAAGTTCTGTTAGTTTTAGGGAGCTGATGTACCACTGGGAATTAAGGATTATGGTCACAGCAGGGTCAGGCAGACCATCAGTCGTGTGCTTGCTGGAAGAGCAGAAATTAAAAAATATTTAGTATCACTCCTTCAGCTGACCCCTTGGAGAATGAATTGTATATACTTGTCTCCAGTGATGCTGTGAGACCATGTATGTAGTTAAGGGAGGTCATTATGGTGCTATGGAAGTCAATATAGCCAGGCAGTTTGATGAATGCCTGACCTAGCATATGCACGGCTAAGTGCCTGAAGACTGCTTCTAAAACATTACCTCATGCTCAGAGAAGAGGGGGCCGGTCTACTTTCATCCTAAAGAGACTTGCAAAAATAGAATGAAGGCTGATGTATCAAGTAAGCAGTGAAGAGAAGTATCTGTATCATCGATAGCCCAACAAGAGATTTGGAGTCATTATCAAGCTTGTTTGATAAGGAAGAGAAAAAAAGAAGAAAGAAAATCAGAAGGAGAGAAAACCAGAGATTAATTCCTGATTGAAAACCATAAAAATTTGTTATCCTGTACAAGCTTTCCTTAGAAAAGTATTCTATATTTTCCTCTGGAATGTGGACTCTAAACAGATCTTGTCTCTCCCCAAATTCATAATGATACCTGAGTATTGTAGGGACTACAGCTCAATATTGAATTTCATATGTAGGCATATGTAGGAATCTTTATTCAGCAATAATGGCAAATAAAAGGAAAAAAGAAAACACAAATAAAAGGAAAATGCCAGTGTCAAAAGAACATTTGGTAAAGTCCAGCTTTCCAGCAAAGCAAGCTCAAAGAAATGAGCCCATGGGTTCCTTGTGCCTAAGGATCTTTAATCAGTTAAGTTTGATAGGTCTTTGTATCTTACACCATTTATTTTCTGAAGGCTGTTTTCTGCTATAAAACGTCCATGCTTTTATTGTTTTATTAACTGATTTAGCCGAAAGTCAAAGAACTATTCCTATACACCTATAGGTGCTAGCTGCACTTTAGCATTCAGTTCACGAGACATCTTAAAATGCTATATAAATAATGTTTTCCCTCATGCACATCCTCATTGTGCAATATGACTGGTGTCTTTATGTGGATCCATGCTAATTCACTGGTGGATGGTATACATGTTGCTCATTAGTCTTTTGTCTAGCAGTTTATCAATCATCTTCTTAAGCATCTATCACTTCTTTTGCAATGCTTAATATTTTTCAGGTCAGCTCACTGTGGCATTAAGGCACAAGGCATTGTACAGTCACAATTCCTTATTGCTCTCCAGCCTTTTTCCTCCATGAAAGCTCACTTCGGACAACAAAAGTATTCGGATACCATGACAAGATAGGGTTTGTATACATGTGTCTGGCTGCAAAACATGGACTGCAAGATGTAGGCACTGGAAAAGGTAAAAACGAGCTGACTCTCAGTGTGGGGTGGGTGTCCAAGACTGGCACCTGGAAGACGAAACCAACCCCCTTCCCATACACGTGGGACATCCTTCTCATTTGTGAATAGCTTCTGTTAGGAAACAGGAAAACAGACGAGGGGCTGAGATATTTATACTCTCAACAGCTTGAAGGGTCACCCTGGATGGCGCCAGTCAGAACTACTCTGCTATGTCAAAGATCAGCACATTGCATCACGCTCTTCTTGAAAGGCCTGCTGGCTGCACTCCTTCCTGGCACTGACAGCTTTAGAGAGGAGTCATGAGGAAAATTTTATAGCAGCAAAGAATTATTCTGAACTAGGGAAATGTTCAGCTCAGCTGCTCAGTGTGTATGCAGTTACATAACTAATGCCAAATAAGACAAAGTACGTTTAGTAGGTAGATAAAAAAAATCACAGAGGTACAATAACACAGTTCTACCTCAGTGAATCGTCTTTCCTAGGTAGAACCATTATTTAAAGATTGCTACAGACCATAAGTCAAAGCAAATTAGTTTCTTGAAGATGGGGAGAAAGATAGCTTTTTTTATCTGCTTTAACTTAACATTCTGGAAACTTCCTTTCCATTTCAAGTAGTTTATTCAAATTTAATCATGGGGGTGTCAGAGTATGAAAACATCTAGTTATGATGTTGTTGGGTAATTTCAACTTTCACTTTAATGATACTACTTGTGCCTGTATTGAGAAGAGAAGTATCCATGGAAACAGGGCAGTAATTCATAAACTGTAGAGCTGTATAAAGTCTCTTTACCACCAATACATCTCAGCAAGAAAATCAAGAAGACACTTTTCGTGTCAATGTTGCACAGCTAGAGGACCACTCTTAAGTCAATTATTTGAGCCATTCCACAGTATATAAAATTATTCAGTATTTTCTGACTTAAAGAGAAAGACCAGATCTGAGAAAACCAGATCAGAACCATGAAACTCTCACCTTCCCAAGCAGATAATATATCACAATAACAAGCCTGAAAATGAAGTTTCATGTGGACTAAGTATAAAGTTGAAGCCAAACTGCTTATGTGAGTGTTTCTTAAAAATTATCAGATCATAGTGGAATAAATAGAAATAGAAATACTCTGCTGGTACCCACCTAGATGATCGTTTATGTTCCCCTTTAAGTCCAAGTAACTAAGTATGAATTAACTTGACTAAAGTAAAATGATAAAAAATGGTAATCTAAGTATGCTGGAGCTTACTTTCTAAGGCAAGAAATTTGGTTTTTAAACTATTTTTTTGTTTTTTATACACTTGTAAACATAATTTTACTCAAGTTGAATGTCAAACAACTCTATTGTTCAAATAAGTGCAAAAAATTTATTTCTGCTATATTCTTGTAAAATGTAAATCAAGGAACTGATTTTCTAGACTTGGACTTTTCAAAGACTGGTTGTCTAACTTTGGTCAAGTCAGTGAAGACCACATGTCCAAAAAGGTTATTCCACCTTTCTATTTTCATTCAAAATGAATTATTGATGTTGCTGTGACCATGGCTGGAGGCCATTGTGCATTGAGGAGTTATTGTTCCCTGTCCCAATGAGTCTGTGTAGGTGCAGTCCCGCGCTGTGCTCTGCCAAAGGTACAGCGTGGACACCAAGCCAGCGTTGGACTTCGCATATCCCTTGGCCACAGGATGAACTTGGTCTGTAGGCAGCTCCCACCAATGCTGGCAATTATGCAGCAAAAAGTTATCAAGTGAAATGCTTTTTGTTTGATAGTAGAAATGACAACTAGAATTTTTTCTCTAAAGAAAATCTTATAAGAGCTCAAAAGACCAAAATGAGATTGTCTTATCACGGATGAGATCTGCACAACATGCCGTGCCCTCACTGGACATCTGTTCGGTGCTGTCTACCTCAGGGTTTCCACCATGTGAATGGACTTGTGCTATCCTCTTTTTCTTTACAGTTTTAGCTCCAATAAATGGAATTCAAAGGGATGCTTTTCTACAGGGTCTGAGCGCCTTTCTTAATGGGATATAAATAAACTATCATGTCCTGCTACAAAACATGTATGTAATCAAATGAAAACCTGTAGGTAATCAAATGAATCAGCTTTTTAAAACGCCTGAGGGATTACACATAGCTCACAGTGAGAGCTGAGGCATTGCTCTGACATGTTGCCTTTCTGCTTTAAGTTTGGAGGTTCAAATACTGATATGCTATATTGGTGTCTGATAACTTATTCTGACATTTCTGTTTATAATAACTAAATAACTTCTTATGCAAACTTTATTTCCTTTGAAGAATGCTCCTGTATGCTAAATGGTAACATATATTTCAAATAAACTTCTCTTCCATTTACTAAGATAAGGTGCTTTTGAGATAGACCAGGTTAAAAGAGTTTAGGTGGAAATTTTGAACAAGATGAGCAGCACCTTTTCTCGAGATCTCTGTATCAAAAATAGCTTTTCCAAATAACTTTAAATGTGGGCAAAATAAATTTTGCCGTCACAGTTCAAGGAGGCAATATCTGAAGTAGAAATAACCTTTTAAATGAGAGTTTTAAGGAGGAGGTACAGTTGAGCTTATACTACAATATATACTTCAACATTATTGTAGGAAACTACTCCTATGTCGTCTCAATATGATTTTTACCAAACAGCATTAGACAGCAATTTTTTATTTCCAGTGAAATAACAGGGTGGACATTTCAATCTTGCAATACTCTCAGTTTATTGGAGCACTGAAAGCTAGCATCTCAAAAATAGAAAGAAAAATTACAACCTTACTGTTGCTTCCATGTTTAACAGTCAGTCATCAAAGGTGAGTGACCAGAGAGGTCAAATACAACCAAGATCTTAGACCAAATGTGAAAATGCCAAGGGATATGCGAAGTCCAACGCTGGCTTGGTGTCCACGCTGTACCTTTGGCAGAGCACAGCGCGGGACTGCACCTACACAGACTCATTGGGACAGGGAACAATAACTCCTCAATGCACAATGGCCTCCAGCCATGGTCACAGCAACATCAATAATTTCCCTGCAAAGATAATGAGACAACACTTGCATATGTAGTAGTACAGTACAGGTTAGCAGAGAGATCTGCTCTGGATATCTGATTAGAGAGTTTGGAGCCAGAACAAGCAGTAGGTTTTGTTGCAGATTTGTACAGATGACCAGTCATGGACAGTTTTCATAGCCTGATACACAGGAGTGACTAGGTTATGTGATCCCTGGACACTCAATGACAAAGAATTTAAAAGAAAGTTCCTATTTTCCCTCACCATTCCGCAATCTATACAGTCCCCTTGAGCTGGAGATTCCTGTTTTCTCTCCCCACTGTTCAGGATACCCACCTTTCTGAGAACTTCCTAATGACTTCATGAGCAAAATTAAGCCATGGGCATGACTTCTGTTCTGCTCTAAATCCAGTCCCTGCCCAGGCTGCACTCAGATTGATCATGAAGTCACCATCTGTGCTCATAGTCTTAGCCCCTCAGGTTTCAACCTGTGTTTGTGCTTTGTGCTACCAAGGCTTCTGTACTCTAACTTATTTTAGGGCCACTGGTAGTTCACTTGACACCGAAATTACTTCTTTGGTGTTTATGTGTACATTATTACCTTGACTACATGCTGTAACATCTGTCTAAAAATGATAACGTTCCTTAAAAAGAAAGAATGTGGGTATTGAGATGGATGCAAAGAATAAAGCTTGCAGAGCCTAAGAACTAAAAGGTCTTTATTTAACAGCAGCAGAGCTAAAAGCTAGAAGCCTAAGAGGTAAAAAGCAAAAGAGAACCTCTCTCTATTTTACAATGGTCGATTTTATACCCCTATTGCTCTTCTTCTCTAAGTTCTATTGGATACAGGAAATATCAGTTCTAACTTCATTGGACATAACAATATTTCATACATAACAGCAAAACTTAACTAACAGTCCTTTGTTATAGTTATCTCTTCCCGTCCTTGCTGTTCTTGCTGTTCTATCTTCTTCCAACTTGGATACTTTGAAACTCTCATGGGTACAGGACAATTTGGTCAAGGTGGAAGTCATCCAAGCTTGTTTTTGTGGAGACCCCCAGAACAGCTGGCAGCCTCTACAAAAGAACCTTCTAAAGATTCATGACTTGGTTACAGTATTTTTTTGACATTGGAATATATTATTGTTAAGTTTACTTTTAGCATTTTTCAGTGAAATTATTTTGTTTTAATGACCAGGGAGATGTCTTCATGCAAGAGTAACCTGTCTATCTGGAGGACAATCTGTCATACTGTAACTGATTCAGTTTGGTAATCTTAACATAAAATACTGTGGCTAACTTACCTTAACTTTTTTAAAATTGTTTTCACTGTTGTTTACACTAGTGCATATTCAGAGCTATTGGGTCATGTTTTGTATAAAATCACAGAATCAGAGAATCATTAAAGTTGGAAAAGACTTCCAAGATCATCAAGCCCAACAGCTAACCTAACACTACGAGGTCCACCACTAAACCATGTCTCTTGGGATCACATCTACAATGTGTGTTCCTCCTATCTGTCTAATATCTTAAGTACATACCTCTCCCACTTAAATTCTCGTATTTGTATTTATAATGTGCCTTTCTTCTCCACCTGTAATTCTTTCATTATTTCAAAGTTCTTCTTAGTATGTTGTTTTCATAACTGTTTCAGGACATTTTCTTACCTTTTATTTACTTCCCCTTTCTCATGCCAGCATAAAACAGAAAGTTTTTCATAACTGAACTTATATTTTCTCAGGTGTTCTAGATAAAAAATAATCTTCATGGAAAGTAACTTTTACTTTCAAAGTAAGTAAAAATTTATTTATATCCATTAGTTTCTTTGTTCTCTAATCAAATTGTTACCAGAAAACAAGACCTTTTAGAATTTAAACAGCTTAACAAGCTGATATCAATAGTCTTACATATCTGTGTGAGGGTATACTAAGAAATGTACAGACAATGTGCTTTAT
Source organism: Ptilonorhynchus violaceus (assembly GCA_013397565.1). Taxonomy (NCBI): domain Eukaryota; kingdom Metazoa; phylum Chordata; class Aves; order Passeriformes; family Ptilonorhynchidae; genus Ptilonorhynchus; species Ptilonorhynchus violaceus. The sequence continues at coordinate 104,056 of VZRJ01003859.1, forward strand.
GCAAAATTACGTAAAGAGGAAGTGGAAGAGATTTTCTTCTATATTGACATACAGTTGTTCCTAGTAATTTTACTATGCTTTAAAATTTTGTCCTGGAGACCATTTTACAGTCTGCAAACATAGGTTTTTTTTAAACTTCTGAGAAAATATTCTTTACATAGCTTCCCATCTTCTACCAGGTGCTTGGGAAACTGAAAACTCTTGATCCCAGGTAGGCTGTCTATGTGGAATCCAACTGATACTCTCCCAAACTAGATATGCAAGGACTGTCTTTAAAAAGTGAAAGGCTGAAACTCTAGAATATAATGAGATGGGACATTTCACAATGTTTACATTTCAAGTTTCCCCCCTTTTCTCAAAAGCAGTAGTAGGACTTCCTCCTACCATGACCTGAGCAAATTTTTCTGAAGCTCTAAATTATGCAAGTAATGTGTTAAAAAGATTTTATTTGACTCTGTTTATTTGTCCCTCCTTTAATAATTCCGTGAAAAAAATTGTCAACACCTGCTTTTGTATCCTGAGTGATGCGATAGGGTTTTGGATTTCTTCACAATTTTGTTCTCCATCAAAAGGCTTGGTGTGGAAAGTTCACTGTTCTTTTATGACTTGACTCATATGTTTTCTTACAAACTGATGCCTTATCCTGGACTAGCTAAAGAGAGAGGCTTGACAAAGATCAAAGGGTTAAAAGCGGTGGTGTTTATTTGAAGGCCTTCAGGTACATCCAGGGCAGTCAGAGCTCACTCGAGGGGCCCACACCCCAGGCTGGACCCTCTAAGATCAGCTCCTCAAGGTGGACCACCAAGATGGACGACCAGTCATGAGTTCTCCATACTTTTATAAGTTTGGTCTATTAGCATATCGGGGCCAGTTCTTCCAATTAGAGCTTCAGGTAGTGAAGCAATTCACCCAAGTTGGCTCCCTCCTCTTCAGCCATTGTTTACAGATGGGCAGTAAGGTGTCCTTGAGGTCCAGGCCTGAAGATGGATTGTTTTGTCTCAAGGCAGTAGTTAACATTTATACGGGCTTTAGAGTTACATACTAAGAATTGCAGGGTTACAAATATATGAAAAATATAAAAGCTAAAATCCTAAGGCATCCAAACAAGAACTATCTAGTTGTTTATACTCTGAGTTATTGAAATTATCTCACCTTTGCCATGTCTCTAATAATTTCCTCTTAATATTAACTTTATCCCTAAGCATTGAAAGACTATTTTCTACACTTTCAAATCTATTTCTAATTACTGTTATTTCTGATTAGATTTTGATTTCCTCAGAAATTCTATATTTTAGCTTTCTTTTGCCTATTTCAATCAATTCTATAATACAGCAGGACTTACAGAAACACATACACATACTGATGTTCTCACAGGATATTAATCCTAACCATAATTAAGTCTTCTAAGATTCTGACAGTGGGATAATTTTGGACATTAGTCATGTGTCTTGAACTAATGCAAGTATGGCTAAGCTGATTGGTGAATTTGGATGTAAGTATCCAATTATGCCTGTTTATATTGTTAAGAAAATACGTAGTGCTCTTTGCAGAGTCTTTACAGATGACGAAATTAATTAATCTAATTTTACTGTTGCTAGTTACGCTATGAAAATATTCACTGCCTATTGTTCATTTCCCTACATCTTCCTTTAATCTGTCATCAGTAAAGTCCAGAAAAACAACTTCTATGGCATGTGTTTGAGAACTTAAATTTGAAAGACCCCATTTTCAAGTTCTGCAGGAAATACATCTTTTATATTGTCCTACTCTTCCTCCTTGAAACCTTAGGTACAGACGAGAACAGCTTTTTCCTAGTATCTTTTTCTAATAATTCATTAATTACTTCCAAGCCAAAGCATGACAATTGCATAATTTTCCCAATTTCTGTTGTGCTGTTTAATGTCCACCATAGAATTACGCAGACATTTAAAACTGGAGAGACTTTTCTGTATAATTTCTCCCAAAGCTGTGTTGTGCATGTAGTTCTGTTTTGGGTGACCCACAGCACTACTAAGAATCCCTGACTCAAGTGAGCTTCAAACCAGAAAGGCTGTACATGTAGTGATTTTAATAGTTTCCCAACCAGCATGGTTTGAGAATCTTTGCCAGTTACGCTTTCTTATGGGTTACGTTATGCCTGCCTCCCATTGCTTCCTGAGGTCAATCCCTGTCGTTTCAGTTCCCTAGAAATATTCTAATGTCCTTTATAAAGTTAAGATTTTCAGGCTTTTCCCTTGCCAGTTTTGCCAGTCTTTATTGCTTTTGTCAGTGTAAACGAGAAGAGAATCAGTACTGATATTCTAGTAGTGTCATATTTATCCTCATCTCTTAGTCTCCAACTTTATTCAGACTAAAACAGCTGATCTGAAAATATGATCTCTCTTTCTCTCCCCCTTCCCAAATCTCTCAGTTTTTTTTCCCCCTAAGAATTCAGGGTAAAATAGTAAGGCTAGAAATAGGTGGATATTATTTTCAAATGGATCTGCAACCTGTTAGATGCAGTAGATTAACTCTAGGAGCAATGTAAGTGAATGGTAATACAAATGATGTGAAAAACAAAGCCACACTGAACAAACAAGTATAATGAGTAATGCTCAGGCCATCAGTCTAAGAAAAAATTAGGGTACTTTGTAGCCATATAGAATTCATTCATTAAAATGGATCAGCCTGAGCTACGGACTTTGACACTAAAGAAAATATAAAGAAAAATCAGTGTAATTTATCAATTGTAAATAGTTGAATTTGTGTCACTGGCAATAAAACCCCACAAGCTTCATTTTCCAGTTCTCAGATATAGCTACTTATTCAGTGATTCTTCAGCAATAACTGACAAACCAGCTCATCAATATATAGTTAACAGCTATAATTTGGGTTACTGATTTGTTAGATCTCTGTAGGCTTCTCTATCCCTTACACCAATTCACATTTATGTCACATTTCTGCTGCAATAATGATTAGTACTGAGGCTCTTTGCTACTCTAAAGGGTACCCTTCATCTTTCATTTCTTAATGTACTGTTTAGTTTGGGTTACAGTGAACTGGAAAAATTAAATCGTAAACATCAAATATATAGTTAAAACACTGCAGAAGGGTCAATGGATCAGCCTATTTACTCTGTAGAGGCTATGGAAATATAATTTTAGAGAAGCATTTGTTTTCAGTCTAGGTTCATGGACAGACAACACTGTTGTCTTAGAAACTTGAGGTTCAGTGTTCTCCAGCTCTATTTTTCAACAGAAGTGGAAAACCAAGAGATTTACATTTTAGAAAAGATATTCAAAGGGACCACACACTTAGAGTTTCAAAAGCATTTTTCTTTAATGGACTTTGATCATTAGCGTTGAAACCTTCCACATCCCCTGCACTTTCCTTTGCAGTTGATTCTCACTGAATCTGTGACTTGTCTGTTGAACAATATTCGTTGGAGACAATGCAAGGGGGGCTAGCAGCCCTTTAGCAAAGCCAGCATTTGATATCTAAGAAATCTGTGCTTACCACCACCTGTTTTTATTAGGAAAAAAGTAAAGAATCAGATCACTCACATTCTCATTTGCGAATATTTACTGGGATTTAAAAAAAAAAGAAACAGAGGTGTCATACATTAGAGCTCTTGCAATGCCATAACTTTTTGTTACATTTATTACAAAATATAAAGATACTTGCTTTTGTTATATATGAAAGAAGTGCTTGGGGTAGCAAAGGAAGTAGGGAGAAAGAAGCTTTTATTAAAAGATCTGTGGCTCTAAATCTCTAAGACCTTTAGCAGTCAATGCAGGGATGTGTACACTGACTGCATCACAGCGCTATTCAACAGCAGCACAGGCTGAGAATGACTTCCAGATGAGCCAGAAATTTTCAGAGAATAGCAGGAGTGGGACTCCACTATTTTTAACTGCTGTTAACTGTAGATAACTGGTAATGAGAAAAACAAGTTGACAGATGGTCATGGTGTATCCTAGAGTGATGCAGCACATCTCTGATTCATAACATTTAAATGCTGACAGTACCATATATTTAAGTAAAGCTGCTTTGCTCTACTGGAAGCAATACAGCTTACTGATGTGAAAATATTGATCAGGTCCAGTCAAATTTCATCTGGGAGATGTGCTAAGATCACAGTCTCTCCACCTCTTCTTCCTGGTGCTCAGTGGGCTTGAAGGAGCTATCAAAGCCAAGAAATCACCCCTCTGCTTTCTCCTCTGACTCTTTATGTTGGAGAACACTTTCATTAATGTAGCTTCTAAATTTCTCAGTAGTCACTCCAGTTCTAGGTTGGTGAATAAAAATGTGACATTTTGTCACTAAATCTGAAAAAAACCCAGAAATACGAGGAATAAGCCATTGGGAGTTACAAGCCCAGTTACAGCGTGGGTCCAAGTGAGCTTTGTAAACCATCAGATGCCATCTGAGTATGATCAGATTCAAAGACAACAACCTTCCACATGCAATATCCTGGGTTTGAAGTCAGCAGCAGTAACATCTTGTGCCCAGTCTCAAACAAGTTGAATTACCATCACTGGAGGAATAAAGTCAGTTCAGTTCCTTGTAGTGCGAGGATTAATCATCACTCACTGAGGTGAACAGCTCTGGTGCAGGCATATCCTGCAGCAGAGAAGGGGATTGTGGTGAGCAGGGCAAATTTTGAGAGTTGGGAAAACTGCAAGAGAATGCCAAGACCCATGTGGAGTCTTTACTTTTAAACAAAGATCAAGTTTATCACCTGAAGAACCTGAATGTACATAAATCTATGGGACCCAATGAGCTGCATCCCAGAATCCTGAGGGAAAGGAATGATGTAGTTGCCAAGCCACTCTCCATGATACTTGAAAAGTCACGGCAGTCAGGCGAAGTTCCAGGCAGCTGGAAAAAGGGAAACATTCTACCCATCTTTAAAAAGGATAGGAAGGAGAACCCTGGGAATTACTGACCTGTCAGCCTTTCCTCTGTGCCTGGGAAGGTCATGGAACAGATCCTCCTAGAAGCTCTGCTAGACACATGGAAGACAGGGAGGTGATTCAAGACAGCCAGCACAACTTTACCAAGGGCAAGTCCTGCCTCATCAACCTATGGCCTTCTGTGATGGGGTGACTCCATGAGTGGACAAGGGATATGCAGACACAGATATAATTTATCTGGGCTCTATAAAGCCTTTTACACTGTCAGCCACAACATCCCTCTCTCTAAATTGGAGAGAGAAGGATTTGATGGGTGTGCTGTTAGGTGGATAAGGAATTGGTTAGATGGTTGCATCCAGAGGGTAGTGATCAACAGTGCAGAGTCCCAATGGACATCAGTGACAAGTGGTGTCCCTCAGGGGTCCAAACTGGGACCAGTGTTATTTAATATCTTCATTAATGACAGAGACAAAGGGATTGAGTGCACCCTCAGCAAATTTGCAGATGACACCAGGCTGAGGGGTGCATTTGACACACCTGAAGGAGGGGATGCCATCCAGAGAGCCCTGGACAAGCTCAAGAAGTGGGTCCATGGGAATCTCACAATGTTTAACAAGACCGAGGGCAAGGTGCTGCACCTGAGTCAGGGCAACCCCCAGTATCAACACAGGCTGGGGGATGAACAGATGGAGAGCAGCCCTGCGAGAAGGACTTGGGGGTGCTGGTGGATGAGGGGCTGGACATGACCCTGCCATGTGCACTTGCAGCCCAGAAAGCCAAAGCTGTCCTGGACTGCACCCAAAGCAGTGTGGCCAGCAGAGCAAGGGAGGGGATTCTGCCCCTCTACTCCACTCTTGTGAGACCCCACCTGGAGTGCTGCATCCAAGCTCTGGGGCCCCCAGCACAGTAAGGACATCGCCCTGTTGGAACAGGTCAAGAGGAGGCCACCAAGATGATCAGAGGCCTGGGGCACCTCTCCTGTGAGAAAAGGCTGAGATGATTTGGTTTGTTCAGCCCGGAAAAGAGAAGGTTTTGGGGTGACCTAATTGCAGTCTTTCAGTACCTGAAGGGAGCCTACAAGAAAGAGGGAGAGAGACTATTTACAAGAACATGTAGTGACAGGACAAGTGGGAATGGCTTCAAACTGAGAGTGGATTTAGATTAGATATTAGGAAGAAATTATTTTCTGTGAGTTTGGTGAGGCACTGGAACAGGTTATCCAGAGATGTTGTGAATACCCCATCCTTGGAAGTGTTGAATGCCAGGTTAGATGAGGCTTTCAGCAACCTGGTATAGAGGAAGGCATCCCTGCCCATGGCAGTGTGGTTTGGAACTACATGATCTTTAAGATCCCTGCCAACCACCATTCTATGAGTCTATGAGAATAAGTGATAATAACACAATCAAACTGGAATTAGTAGCTTTTGGGTGTACACCTTAACATTATGGCTTCTGCTTGGTGCAGCATGCTGCTGATGCAGTGGAGGGGAGCAGAAGACGAGGAGCTGGACTCATATATCTTTTACAGTTCCACTGATGGTTTGCTCAAAAAGCAGGATCCACAAATAGTGTTAATTGATGCCAAAGTACTGGTGAGAGACAGGACAACACCACTTAATAAAGACAAGACATGGTTTGTCTATGATTTGTTTTCTGCTGAAGATGTTTTACATAGCTACACTTAAGAAATAGTTACCTTAGGCTTAATACTGTAGAAATGCACATTTTCTGTGGAACTGTGTCTGTGTAGGCACATATTCTTTTATATATCCATTCCTCACACAAGATATTTGATGACTCACTTTTATTGGCCATTAGGAAAGCAAACCACGCAGGAAAGGGTGGTATTCCAGACTCATCACTCCATTCAAGTATTTTTGTTTTTCAGGTCTCCAGAATAATTACCTCTGATTTAGAATACTGTCAGCGTCGTGTCTATACTGATAATGATATATATTTTAAACAGCTTTTAGCCCAGTTTGGTAAACTGGATAAGTTGAATCTCAAAATAAACTTGTGACTCTCAGCCCTCCCTCACCCTGAAAACACTTTAAAATTCAGTTGTCTCAAAACTCTGGTGGTGTGTATGTTTGTTTTGGCTTTCTGTTGTTTGATTTCTAGCAGAACATTGTAAAGTTTATGTAATCTTGGTCCTAGCAGTTAATGTGTCCCCTGCAGGCAGGCTCCATATGAATTAGAAAGAAATTCAATTACTGAGCTACTGATAACTTATCTCAACAGAATGCAAATGGATTAAGATTGCTAAGTGCTCACTTGCTTATAGATGTCCCATTTAACTAGAAAACATGCTCTTTAAGAAAAGCAACAACACAAAAGCTTCTTTTATGTTTTATACTTTTAGGCCTTTATGCATTTCATATTACACTATTTACAACTCAAACTGTAGTGGTCTTTATGACAATAAATTAGAATGAAAACAATAAAGCTCAATTTATTTTATTTCCCAAAGAGAGACAGTGGATATATTTCCTCCCTAAAAAAAGATGAATGACCCTTTGATAAAAACCGTTACACATTTTATACATATAGATTTGTTTTTCTAGGACATTAATACTGAAATTAAGACCAGTTTCTGTAAAATATGGTCATCTCTATGTGTGATCATTATTTATTATACAAGGAACAATGAACTAATTTCATTTTCCTGTTAAAAAACCACCCCTTCTTTATGCAATTCTTGTGCTGATCTTAATTTTATATATATACAAAAACTGGTCTGTGAATGGTGTGTGTTTCTCATCTTCACAACCAGTGGAGGCATATGTTTATTAACTTACAGAGTTAATGAATGAGCCCATGTTTCTCTAGGGGCTTAGAGAATATGGAAGTTATTTATTCATAGTGCATGTAATGTACATAGCTGCAGGCTCTTCACTGATGCGTTTCCTTCCCCGCCCCCCCCCCAGAAAAAAAAGAATACTGTTGTCTGTTTTATAGTTATCATAGAGGAAACTGACTCTTGTGTAGTTGTGGGAAACTGGTTAGAGTGGGATTGAAACATAAAGACTTAGGTTCACTGCTACTTTTGATCTCAAACCTTTGTATGCTTTGGTCAGAAAAGTTATGCATTTTTAACAAGAAAATAATAATAATAAAAACTATTTTAAAAAGCTTTGTTTGTGCCTTGAAGAATCACACTATGAAGTCATCCTATCAATGCTGCCAATTGAATTAAATTAGTGTTTTTTTACAGTAATAAGTCTTGCTAGATAAATATGCAACTTTTGTAGGCTGAAGGAGCTAATTTATCGTATTTATCCTGAATAGCTATAAATATGCTCACTGAAATAATTGGCACAAATCTGGATACTTGATTCATTTCAGTGGACCTTTAAAAGCAAATTTGTTAAGAAATATCCCTGTATAACTTTTATAAAACTGATATTTCTTCAGATCATAAACCAATTTTTTTCTCTTTCACAACAGTGAAGACATTAAATGTGACTTGTAGTTGTGGGGTTAGAAGAATGAGTTTCATAAAAGTGTTTTTATGAAATAAGTTTGAAAGAGAAATAATGAATGATATATATCTGGTGTCACTACCAAAGCGTATTATTATTACTGGATTTTTCAGGATGTGCAAAATGTGTTTGAAAACCAATATCCTGGGATCGGGGCTTATTCCTACAATGTATAGTGCTTTACAACCCTGTCAAAAAAGACATTTATATATATATATTTAATGATAAATACAGATATGTTTCAGTTAGGGTTATAATCAGGGCCTCCAGTCTGCCCACATCTTATAAAAGCAGCAACTACCTGAAACACAACCAAAGAGCTTTTCAGAGGAATGTCAGTGTGAATGAGAGGCTCAGTGAACAGCATGGGTGGGCTCTGCCCAGGACACCATCCGTGCAGCCCCATGTGCTGTCAGCACAGGTTGCACAACCAGCACCTCATTTCCAGCTCATTGCAACCACATAGACACGGCTGAGAGCCTGGTTATAGTGGTCATTTCAGCAAAAGCTGGCTGCCTGATAGATTCAGTAAGGTCTGAATCAGAACAGTCAGGAATGAGACTTTAAATTAGCAGTTTACATGGTGACATCTTTATTTCTCCATGTTTTCTTCCTTAAATCAAAGGTCTCAACCTACTAAGGCTCTGTAGCATAGTAACTGTGTAAAAGCATAAAGTCTTGCACTTTAACAGAGATTATCTAATGTTAAAACCAACCAGAATTTCCAGTACCAACCTATTGGTGGATTATGACTAAGGTATCCTCTACATTATAGGAACAAATTCTCAGAGCAGAAAATGTTTCCATACATGAAAAAATTCAGATATATGCTGTGATATTGACAACACATTGATGATTATTTTTATTCTTGCTTCAGAAGCATTTTATGAGTCATTTAACACTGTCATTTAACAGTTAGTTCATCTGGAATAATAGCTAACCTACTATCTTCACATACTCCTCTGCCAGCTTGATGGGTGTGTGAGAGAAGATACAGCTTAGTACACACAGTGAAGCTGCATAATCAGTTTAAATGCTGAGGTGTGCTGCGGTTCTCCTTGCTTGAGAAGGTCTGAAATAGTAGAGAGCTTTTTGTACAGAAACAAATACTAAAAAAAAGATAGCAAAGAGGTAGACTTCTTAAATATTTATGGCTTTAGTTTAGTAGATTTCTGTTTGCGTCTTTTTCTCTACTTTCTCATTCTTCCCTTTCTTTGTAGACTAGCATGGTCTAGCCCATGAGGATTCATACACCTTCTGTTCAGTTCGAGTGAGTGAAAACTAACAGCATATCTGTCCTAGGGATTTTTTTGAACCATCCCAAAGAGAAGCCTGTTTTCTGGGACTTACTGTATTGCATTTTGTCACATAAAACAAACAAACAAAAAAGTACCTGCAGGCTTCACACCATCAAGAGTTTGGACCATGTTGTTAAATTAGGAAGGTATGTTCATGTATTCAGTCATCTGTGTCTATAACCTTATCAAAGCTTACTTCAGATGTTCTCAATAACATTACTAGTGAAGATGCCAATTAACATAACAATTTTAGTACCTGAAGTACCTAAAAACTGTGATTCTGATCATTTAATACTGAAGTTGTTGACCAGAGTACAAGATCTTGTCATAAAAAGATATTGATTAAGAAACAGAGAATTTTTCTCCTAGGCAGTCTGAAGGACTACATTACTGTCTGCTCTGAAATTTTCATCATTTAATAGCTCCAACAAAAGATTGTCTGAAGTCTTAACAAGCCAATTTTAAGTTCTTTGCTCATCCCAAATTTGGCTTAGTTTTATGTGACAACAAAGAAAAGAAAGTTAAAAAAAAAGAATGGTATTTATGCTAAAAAAGGTTCTATCTATAGTTCCACTCCAAACCCAGTCAGTGCTAAATTACTTCTGTTTTCCTCAAAGGTACCTTCAGTAGTCCTAATCAAGACAATGCAATAACTTTCACTGCCAAAGATAATTAAATTGTTCTATACCCAAAAAAAGACATTCATTGATGCTGTGCCAAAACAAGATGTGCTTCTAATAATTGAAGTTTTTAACTGTTGCAGTGCAGGAAATGTTTTAAATACATGTACCTGAAAGCACACAGCTCTCACAAGTTGTCTTTAACTTTGTTAAGATCATCCCAGATATATTTGTTGATCATAAAGATCTGTTTCTATAAATGAACATCACTTGATCCTATAACAGCAAATTAATTTCAAATGTTTCTTAAAAAAATACCGTCTACTAAAACTTGCCAGTAAATAAAACCCAAAAATCTGTGATGCCTGTGAAAGTTGTAGATTTCACTAAAACAAACCAACAAACACCACAAACAACTGGTCCAAGTTATTTCTTAGACTAAAATGTAAGGTGAAATTATTATTTTGTCAAATAATTTCAGAGATTTGAGTAACGAAAAACTTTGAGGCAAAGAAGGGAAAAATCCCAGTGCACGCAAACGTCTTTGTGAGTTGCAATGTGCATCCATCCTGCAGCATAATCTCAAACTATGGTGAAGATATTTTTGATATTTACAACATGGGAAGGAAACTAGAAGAACATTTAAAACCAGATATAATATAAGCATTTAAGAATGTAAAAGCACTTTAAAATATATATTTTCACAACTTCTTTAATCGAAATGTTCAACTTTTGATCATTTTAAAGGGGTAACAATCTTCAAAGATCGCAATGGATAGATGGGTAAGAATTCTTGGAGGAACCTCTCTAAAGGTGGAAAAGTCCTTTTTATTAGAAGCTGGTGTCTAACAGTATCATTAGAATACTTAGAGTGCTACATAGGTCTCTACAATAAACATTTGTTGCACTACTGCAACAACTGTGCTGCTTTTTTTTCTCAAAAAGGCCAAGTGCTATAAGTGTCTAAAAGATGCAATATTGTGCTTTATTACTGGGTAAGCAGCTCAGGAATGCAGGGTAAATGCAGTTATCAAAAGAACCAATTTTAAAAAATCAACAATATCAAACACTTTACAAGGCTAAACTTTTTCAGTGTAGATAAAGAAAGTATTTATCTAGCAATTCTCAGTAAAGGCCCTCTTCCTTGAGGGAGTTAACACACAAGCATCTGGAGTAGTTGTAGAAGGCAGTGTAGTCAAAGGACAGCTTAATGCTTTTACTCACCTTCTTAAAGAATTCATCTTTCCATTAATCTGAAAACAATATCTAAATATGCCCAATGATATATGCAACTGGATCAGTAATTTATATATAAACAATAAAAACATTAAATAAACAATGACATATAACTAAGGAGTGAATATTAAGGGTAGCCTATGGAAGTAGAGAAGGTACAGACTACAGCTCTTAGGAAATGTGAAAAGCAAGAAAGAAATCCGTTCAAGTATATATATAAGCATTTGTAAGTATAATGCCCCAATCATTGATAAGCAAAGAGAATGAAAAACGAAATGTGTAAGAAAGGCTGTAATATTTAATGATTTTGTTTACATCTATCTGCATATGTTAGCAAGTCTAACTGTAACCTGTAGATCAGTGTGATGACTTTAATAAGAAAACACAGGCTCCAGCAGGGAAAGGCCATTAGATAATAAGTGTTGTACATAAATCTAAGAAATAGTGACTGCAGAGAATGGGTGAATAGTCTGCAATGACGCAGTATGAATAGGAGGACTGAAGTCTAGAAACTTTGACTTATAGTTCTGAAATAGAGAGGGTTATTCATAGCTGTTTTCACTTCACTACTGCTTTACTAGGTTCATTCTTGGGAGATCTCTAGAGGTCTAAACTGAAGGATGCTTAAGGATGCACTGTTTACTAATATAGCATGAAAGCTTTGTATTTTTACATTTTAAAACTAGTCTCTTGTGTCTTTGTGTTTAACAAGGCTTGGGGCTTTTTAAAAAAGAAAAAATGTGAACATGACATACTGTGTTTGTATCAATCATTTGTTTTCAAATCCTTTACAAAGTTCTGCCATACGAATAGCATGCATTGCTGAGAATGAGTATAACTCAATATATAAGTCATTGTGCCCTGGCAGGCAGGAGGGCCAACCATGTCCTGTGGGGCATCAGGCACAGCATTGCCAACTGGGCAAGGGAGGGGCTTGTCCCACTCTGCTCTGCACTCGGCCTCAGCTCAAGTCCTGTGTGCAGTTTTGGATGTCTCACTGTAAGGAGGACATTGGACTATTGGAACGTTTTCAGAGGAGGGCAACCAAGGTGGTAACAGGTCTTGAGGACAAGCCCTATACAAGCACCAGCTGAGGTTGCTTGACTTGTTCAACTTGGAGAAGGGAAGTCTGAGGGGTGCCCTCATTATGGTCTACAACTTCCTCAAAATGGGCAGCAGAGCAGGAGGTGCTGGTCTTTTTTCTCTGGTGAGCAGCAAGAGGACACAAGTAAATGAAATGAACTGTCATCAGGGGAAGTTCAGATTGGACAGCAGGAAAAACTTCTTCACTGAGAGTGTGATCAGTCACTAGAACAGGTTTCCCAGGGAAGTGATCAGGGCACCAAGTCTTCCAGAGATCAAGGAGCATCTGGGTGATGCTCTTAGTCATACGGTTTAGTGTTAGGTAGTCCTGCAAGGAGCAGGGGTTCGACTTGATGATCCTTGTGGATCTCTTCCAACTTGAGTTACGCTATTACTCCATAACTTCGACTTAGCAAGGCCTGATGTAATTCACTCTGGAATACTTAAGAATCTTGCCAAAACTTCTATTGACTTTTGGGGGAGCTAGTGGAGAATTGGTGAGATCCTTGGAAACTAAAGCAGCTGTAGTGTAGAACTTCTCCCTAATTTGTGGGGTCAGAAGGGAGGGAATGTTAGAGGTCTCTGGAAATTATGAATCAATCTATTTTGTTTTGTTCACTTAGAAGATACTTGAAGAAATTACTAAGCAACCTACAAATATATGGAAAATAAGTAAAAGCCAGCATTGATTTGTTCTTGAAAAATCTATCTGATTTTCTTATTTGATGATGTAGTTGAGCAACTAAAAGAGAGAGAAATAATAGATATTATGGATCTCAACATCTTCATAAGCAAAGTAGATTAATACAGTCTACTGTAAAATTACCCTTTTTGTGGAGTGATGGGTCAATAAGCACTGTGTAGCAGGGAAGGAATTAACTCCAGCAGCAGTTAGAGATGTATAGCTATAGAGACCCATCTGCAGAAAAAAAGTACTGGCAGAAGACTAGGAAGGGAAGAAAGCTCTCTGCAAAGTCCTCGTAAGCTGAGTAAGATCAGTATGTGTCGGCAATAGTATGCGATAGCAATGCCTGTGGGTGAATTGCTGGTCTGGGATGGGTTGACCCTGAATAGAAAATGTTAAACCTTTACATTGTTGCTTTAGCCCAAAGTGATAGCTTGTTGCTTCTGTGCTGATGGTTATGGAAGGTCTGTTCAGATTTCTTGACCACAGCCATATCACTGTTAGGGAATTACAGCAGGAATGTTAATGTATGACTCTGACCCAACAAAAATGTCTTGGTGCTAGTCACCCAGCAGCAGCAAGTACTGTTGATACAGGCACTGACTAAGGGGGAGGACAGGCAGACTAAAGGCCATGCCTGGCTGAAATGGTATTTGATGGTGGCCCTCAAGTGTCATAGAATCATAGAATGGTTTGGGTTGGAGGGGGCCTTAAAGATCATGTACTTCCAACACACTTTGCATGGGCAGGGACACCTACTAGAAGGAGGAATGTCTGAGGACTTTGTCTTATGTAGGCTTCTTAGCTGTATACTGGGCATTACATGGGGCTAGCCTTCTTGGTGCTTTTCTTAGTGCCAATGGCCAGATCACTAGAAATGCTCATCTATTGAGTTTTGGAACTGATGGTAATAAAATCTGTCCTAGCTACTACTCTGGACATAATATACCTTGCTTGGAAGAGGCTAAAACCAATAGCTAAATCAGTCCTGAGATGATGAGTCTAGCTGGTTTAGAGGGATTCTCCTGGGACACTTGCCTGAGTGAAGGCAGCAGTTCCACTGTTACTGTTCGGAAAATCTGAGTAATGGAGTATTGTCTTGCTATGGAATTACACTGTCACCACTTAAAAGAGAGGTGTAAGGATATGTCATCCTGCCAGCTTGAAGGTACTCTGGGATAAAAGAAGAACCATCTCACAAGTAGTCTCTTGGATGATGATGAAGTTAGCAGCAAAGTCCTGATCCTGATGTAATTCTTCTGTCAATAAGTGGGAGGCAAAGAAGTTTAGGAATAAAGGAGGTAGGTAGATTCTGCTCTGATGAAAGATCCCATTTGTTCATCCACATCACACCACATCTGGAGTTTAGTTAAAGGTTAAAATACCAGGTGTACAAGAACAAATACAGAATATTAAGGAGTAGCTTCAAATTTTAAACATGAACATGAGTAAGAAGTCATATTTAATAAGGAAAATCTGTAAGTATCCCCAGGAGACATCATGTCTTGAAGAGAATAAACTCTGAATTGTAACTTTTCATCTGAATCTTGTAATCACTTTATATATGCCTCTGCACGCTCTACCAGTAAGAATACAATGGCGGAAGCAGTGCACTGCTTCTTTCTCAGGTGCTTAGTCTTGCTTATTCCCACTAGCTCAGTGTAAATAAATAGATACTTCTGTTTTGCCACATTGCCTACTAATTTCCCTGTAAATGTCAGGAAGCTGAATGGTTCTTGTCTGATCTGTTCAGTCTGTACTGACTGATTCTGCTCCACTAACATAAACCATATGCAAGCCAAATGCTGCTCAAGACTCTTTTGCTAAACATGCCGGCCTTATGCAGTGAGAAACACCAGAGAAAAGAAAAATAATACCTAAGAAATTAAATGAAACATCTCCAGCATAAGAAGCAACAAGTACGTAAATGGGAGCATATTTCAGAAGAGAGAAAACAGATAGTTATACCTAAATTATCACATTCTCAATCTGGAAAAAATATTATGTCGGTCGATTGTTATGAATCCAGCATTAGAGGATATCAGCTCTCAGAATCACAGCTGTTCACCTGCTGGGCTCTATTAAACATCTGTTAACCCTTTACAGATAAATGGAAGCTTTACAGTAAAGTGTGGTCCTGTGGCACATAAAATAGCATAGATAAAATATCTATGAAACACAACTTTCGGAAGACAGTGCTCCTAAGAAACAGCAGAGAAGTTGTGAGTTTGAAGATCAGTGACACACAGATCCAGATCGCTGAACACCGATTACATTATAATGTAATTTTAATTCAATTACATTATAAATCTATGCTTCTGTTTCATCGTACAACGCTAGTTCATAAATTTAGTCTTCTCATCTTTTTAAAGAACCTTGGGTTTATATTCCTCTCTGAACTAAGTACCAGAAGCCAATGACGGTTTTATGAACCCAAGTGAGTTTCATCTTTAACCTAGACTCATTGCTCTGCAGTCGTTCACTGTGCAGTAGAAATATAATAAAATTATATTCTGCAAATGGGTGCAGATTTTGATCCTGTATTGGAAAGCATCAGAAATCACTCAGTATCACACAAAGAATGGGGCAATAACATGGGGGGAAGGACAACAACATGAAAGGAAGACACGACAGACATTTTCAATGGGAAAATTTGCTGATTAATGCCCTGAAATGCCAAGAAAAAAGCAGAAATGTGGGCAAAAAGTTTAAGATTCAAATATATATGTTATTATTATTATTATTTGTTGGAACTTTGGGGCTATTTAGAAATACTGTATAATCTTCAGCAAAATTAATTAAAACTATACTTTTTGTTAGAGCTGAGTATTTTTAAAGGATTCTAAATATTGTAGAAGAAAATTAACATGTTTGTTGTTCTTGTTTGTGCTGAGAAACTTTTTCATTAGTTCAGATATTTGCGTGGGACACAAAAACCACTTTTTTGCCTTGGGGTATTAATTAACACCATTGTGAGTGTAGGCTGGATGAATGAACTTACAAATGGATAAAATGAAAATTTCACCGTCGCAAATAAGATTCAGTGTTCTAGACTAAAGCCTTTCAAACCTGACAAAACATGGTATGTAGCAGAATCCATTCAAGAGGTAATTAGTACTGAGGTTGCATTTAATCATTATATTGCTTTATACAGTTCTCAGAAGGCAATGAATTCTGTTTGATTTTTGTAGCATTTTCAAGGAACACAATTCTAAATAAGCGAGGAAAAAGAAGAAAAACAAAGTCAGAAAAATGTGCCTTTGGTTTGCACAAAAATTATATTTATTGTATTTATTATACTGTCAGATAAAGTTTTTCAAGTGTAGAGATATGTATGGTAGGTTTTTGAGACTGACATTATATTTAATCTCAGCAATTTTTTTTTTTGGTGTAAGCTATGCAGCATTTTGCAGACAGTGTGTTTTCAGTTTTATCCAAATCAAATGTGGCCACATCTCAGAAGATGTTTGGTACTATGCCTCAGACAATATACCCTGTCCTTCATCAAAGTCTTTTGACTTCACAGACACATAGAATTGTTGAGGTTGGAAGGGAGCTCTGGAGGTCATCTGGTCCAATCCCCCACTCAAGCAGGGTTATTGTGTGGGGATGCTATTGGACACACTGTCAAAAAAGCCTTACTGAATTCCAGGAAGGGAATATCCACTGTTCTCCCCTCATCTCCCAAGCCAGTAATTTCATCACAGAAGTTTATCAGACTGGTCAAGCATGACTTACTCTTGATGAATTCGTGCTGACTTCTGATCATGTCCTTGTCCTTCATGAGGCTAGAAATGCTTTCCAGGATTACTTGCTCCATCACCTTGCCAGGGATCAAGGTCAGGCTGATCAACCTGTAGTTCTCTGGGTCCTGCTTCTTGACCTTTTTGTAGACATGATTCCTCCAGTCCTCAATTGCCTTGTTTATTCCTAGATAATCAACAGTGGCTCTGCAACAATATCAGTTTCCTCAATATGCATCCTGTCAGGACCCATGGATTTCTATGTCCAGTTTACTAAAGTATTCTCTATTCTGCATCACATTAACAACCAGCATGGTTGCCTTGTCTGCCTACAAAATATCATAGGGCTGTGTCATCAGTTATCTTCTCTCCAACATATCCACAAAATTTAAAGTGTCTTGGACTTCATCACTCATGGTTTTTCTTCAGTGTTGGCAAATGTTGTTCTGTCACAGCAATATTCACAAAGAATTCTGCTACAAGCCTACTCAAACCTTCAGCTAGATTGGTTTTTTTTCTCCTCGAAACCTCTGACCTCTACCCCCATTTCCTTTTCTGGTTCTTTGTTATCTCAAACACAAGTTGATTGAGTTCTGCACCTCTTAGCATCCTTGTTTTCTCTTGTTCTGTGTGGGACGAGTTTTCTTATCACTCACCTGCTTGCCAAGTTTTCAAACAAGCACTGTGGCAGTTTTTCTGCACTACTTTCCCACTTTGGAGGAGCTCCCTGAAGATTTCTCATAAACATCTATATATGTCCCTCCACTGTCCTCAATCTTCTCACTACATCTTTAGGCTGAGCCAAGCACAAGCCTCTTGTTTCTAGTTCTTGCTTTCTCCATGTACTGTCTTATACACGGATTACATGTTTGTTCAGTGCCCAGTATGATCAGATTTTAGGATGATTGAAATGAACATACAAGTAGTGCTAATAAGATGAAAGAGTATGGATTCATACCCATTAACAGGTAACATCACTTTAAATGCAAGCTACACTAGGGAATATGTAGTGCTGTGTCACAGGTGAAAGTGATTACAACTGAGAACCTATTCTGATCACAGCTCAGCTTATATCACTTTCTAGGGTTTCATCATAAACACAGAGGGTTTTTCATCAGGTACCAAAAAATTTATGGATTCCATTAAATCTCCAATTTGTATTATTCCTATGGCATAAATGTATAGCAGAGATGCAAAACTGAAACTGGTGTTTATCTGGCTTACTGTGCCCCAGGTCACATTGAAATGCTGAAGAGCAGCGCAAAGGACTTGTGAGCATAGACGCATTCACCTGGTGTGATACTCAGATACTGCAGAAATGAGGGTCTTAATACAGCTGTGGCCTTCTCATGTCCTTCAGCAAATCCACCCCTGTTCACATAACTATTTAGGTGGAAAGAGTGTCAGAAGCTGGCTCTGTCTATGGTGGAAAACAGTCTTGGAGGTCCTAGGAAAATGAACATGAGCTTTGCTAAAATAAGATGCAGTTACACTGGCAACTGAGTCAATATTCTTCTATTATATCCAAAATACACATAAAATATACTTACCAAACACTTTATTGCTACTAAACTTAGTGCTATTGTAAATGTTGTCAATATACATTGGTATATTTTCCTTTCCTTGGTGACATTTTTTGCTTGTAAGGCACTAAAGCTTCACATTTCTAAATAAAACACATTCAAGAGTGTATCATAACTATAAAAAAATGTAGGGGCTTTATAACTATATAAAAACTTTGATAAGCAATTTGGATTTGCTATGAACATGAGCATGATAATGCATATGGTTTAATCAATACACCTTTCAAAGGAGCCCCATTTGGGAAAATGCAAAAGCCATATCTTGCAGTCAGTAATAAATATTTCATTAAATTATCTCTAATTTAACTTTCACTCCAGTTGGCAAACCTCGAGTGGGATGTACTTTTTTCCTCTTGATTTTATTGCACTGGGTACCATGCAATCATCTCATAGCCTTTTGCTTTCTGATCTATGGTATATTGCCTTGCCTTAGATTAATCTCATAGTCATTATCTCGTTTAAGTAGGTAATATTTGACCATCTAATCAGCTTAAAGCAACCTGAGTAGAATAATGCAGGCTTACATTTGGCATTCAGAAACTTTTCTGAAACAACAAGAAAGCAATTTAACAAAAATGTATGATCTAAATTATTCTCTTTATGCATGAAAATGCACGATGCTTTTACTGACATAATTAAATTGCCCACATTTCTGACTTTTTGATAATGAAAAAGTAAACTCTTCAATGTTTAGATGATTAGATGATTTAGATGTTTAGATGATTTGCTATGTTGATTTAAAGCAGAGAATTCAGTAGTACCTACTCAGGCATTTATTCTTCTTGTGGAACATAGACAGAATAAAATCAGTGCCATGGCTTCTTAGTGTGGCAGATTTCATAGAGATTTTTTATTTTTGTGTTTTAAGTACTCCTTTTCAGTGCTTCCATTTGTATATACTATTATGGTGAACAGGAAAAATTCTGTTTATCATGTCATCCAGCTATAGAAAGAAATAGTATGTTCAGATTTCAAACTTGTCAAGTTTTTGATAGGTAAACAAAAATTCTTTCGCAAGGCTTTAATATTTTCTGGAAAGATAGTAAAGGCTTCTAGATGCTCTTGCAAATTAATTACTGCTGATTCTGCTGCCAGATTTTTGATTAACAGGTAAGAGTTGCTGGTTTTTTGTGGCTATTACAGCATTTTCACCTTTGGGACAGTGGAGATGTTGCCCATCTCCAAGATTAAATTTTTTCAGAAATCTCAATGGAAATGAATGTAGAATAGTAAGGAAACTGAATACGGTGTCATATAGGTTCTCATAAGATTTGTCCACAAGTGGGACACAGGACACTAACAATTCAAGTACAAATTAATCTTTAACACAGATTAGCAGTATGAAAAGAAATCCCGAAGTAAATGGTTTTCCTCCCTGTGTGTCACAGTGAAGTGGTGCTATAGGTTAGTTGAGTCATCAGTGATCTAAAATGAACTGACACTGATGTTTGCCTCTAAAGGCTTAGCTACTTGCTTCTATTTGTTAAAAGACCCTTGCCTTGCTTAGGCTGAAGGTTAGTTACCATGCATTTGTTAAGACATCTTCTCTATGAAGCTTCTTTTCCCATTCCCTGCACATTATCCAGCCTCAACTCGTTTGGATCCTTGCCGCATTAGCTTGATAGTGTCCTTCTTCTCCAAAAATATGTCAGTAGCTTTCCACATTGCATCGTACTGCTTTGTCACATTCTTAGTTTATCTTCAATTAACAAAACTTCACAAATTTTAAAATTTTCTATACTAGGTAGCTATTTTGAGATAATCAGAGTTTTGATACGCATGCAAATTTGGTCCTATTTGCCTAAAACCCAATTGGAAGAACAAATCCTGTGAAACCAAAACTGTGCCCTTCTTCAGCTGTAATTTCCAGCACTTTCACGTGGCCCTCAGCAAGTGCACATAGTAACACTGCAGTAAACCATTAATCCCTTTCACGATGCTCTAGATCTCCAAGAACTAAGACTATTTACCTATAATTCTATATTGAAATATGGCCAGTTGTCAGGGTTTCCTTTGCTTTTAATATGCTGGGTAGTCTAGCATGGGGGATAGAAAGATCTATAAGAGCTTCAGATACTCCACATTGAGAAGTAAGGGATGTGCTGGACTGAAGATACTCAAGAGTTTCCATGTTACATCAACTTCACTTGCCATATGATCTTTTTTTAATTTTTCTTGTAGATGTTTGGTGCATTTGGTGCATACAACAGAAACTTTCTGAATCTGGAAGTGCAGCACAGTTCTTTCCAACATTACTCCCTAAGAAATACTTCTGAGATTGGTGAATTGGCAGTAGATGCTACACTGCGACATACCTGCCACTTTGAGAGACAATTTAGGACTACCATCACACTGTAATTTTAGCAGAACTTCTTCTGATACTTCTGTAACATCCAGTCATTTGTCATTTAGCTTGTTGATTAGCTGTTCATCTTCTGGAGAGAAGAATACTGTATATTTTCTTTCGGGAAAGGGCAAACAAAAATTCCAGACACTAAAACTCAAATTATTCACTACAAATTCTAGAATGTCACTTCAGGAAATACACTGCATTTTGTATATCTATGCTTTTGTAATATTATTTCAGAGTCCAGTATGTGTTAGGAAGATATTACTATTATAGCTCACTTGGGTTACCCAAATTAGGTCGCACGTGCAAACCAAATATAAAAGAAAAGCCAGAGCATACCTTCTTGAGCAAAGCAAAATTGTAACCCAGGTGGAGATTTGGTTTTACAGTTGTTTATGTCCGTGCTAAAGAACATTATTTAATCATGAAAAAAAGAGTTGTTTCTCGTCAAAGATAGTACAATCAGTGTTAATTGACAGGGAAAAAAAACCCCATGGAACTGTCCCAGTGGCTTGTATACAAAGTACACTGAAAGAAGAAACTGCAAAAAGGCTCTGGGCCATAAAATACAGTAAATAAAGCATTATACATTTAGAAAATAATAATGAAAACCACAGGAAATAAGAAGTAAAGAAGAACTCATAACTATTTCTCATAGCTAAATAGAATAAAAGGAAAGAATTTAAAGAATAAAGCTGCCCTCATAATGGCAAACTGCTAAATATTTTGAGACTCATTCTGTTATTTGAGCTGCCACAGTGCACTGCCATTAAAATTATGGACCTGCTTTATATTTGGGGTATACTCGAGTTCAAAATGTTGCAATTCATATGTTGAGTTTCACCACTCATACACAAGTTTGGTTTTTTTCTTAAAAAAAAAGATCTGAAATGTAATGGCTCCCAAAAATGTCTGGTGACAGTGAAGAAGATACTGTTTGTTCCTTTAGATGAGATGTATATATTCAGTGTCATTTTAGTTTTCATACTGTAGGGAAAAGGGATCATGGGTTTCTGTTTTCTCCTTTCCCAAATGGCAGAATTCATTCTCTGGTGATGTGAGGAAAGAACAGTGTTTATACTTCTCGTTGTGCTGGAAGCTGAAATAAAATATGTCATAGCATCTGAAGCTGCTAGATGCATTTTTCACATTCATCCATTCCTGAAGGGAAGACATATAACCAACAGGTGAGCATTTGAAAGACTGCTGTCCCTTCATGCTGTCTGTGTGTTTTCAAGGTTATTTTTCTAGGCTTGTTTCTTAACCATTGGGGGTTTTGTTACTTTTAGTCTATCTGACATAGTTTAATATAAACATCTACATTGCCACAAAGGTGTCCTTGTTTTTCTTGGAGCCAGCCCTGCTCCTCCTAAATGTGCATAGATACACACTTTGGGCTGTCTAGTCACGATTCACATGCTCAAAGTATAAAGTTTGGAAAGTGACATGCAGACTTTGGAATAGAGTATTATGCTGGTTTGGCTGTAAACTAGCAGGGGAAATTAAGCCCCCACAAAATACCTCGAGAGATTTTAGGTCAAAATTACATTTTAATAAAAAAGGTTAAAATAAATGCAGTAATACAGAAACACCAGCTTAAACAAACCGACAAAGTCACAGTACAACACAGTACAACCTGACACCCTATTGTCCAGGGTGGTAGCTGTGTAGTCCAATTAGGCACTGGTCCTGCAGAAAGGCCCGGTAGTCCAGTCCTAGTAGTGGAGTGGAGTAGCTGAATCCAGTTCTGAGGAGTGGAGTCCAGTCGAGTTGGGAGTCCTGTTGGGAGTCCCGTCGAGAGTGGAGTCCCATCGAGTTGAGGGTATCTTCTTCTATCCAAAACCCTTGTTTTATGCTGCGTTTCTTGGCTGGCACCTCCCCCAGGGGCGGGGACTTTCACAATGGAAGAGGATTTTCCCGACGTTCTAATGGTTGCTTTGCCAATGAGCTTGGAAGTTCCTGGCCCTCTGAGCTTGGATGGGTGGTGCTAATGGGCCATTAGCTGAGATCAGATAATCAGGATGGGTGGTGCTTGCTGTCGGCCGGAGTGCTTATCGCAGTTGAGATAAGGAGTCCCTCAGGGACTACGTGTGTAACTATGAATTTATCCAGCTTTTGTGGGTGGTAATAGAATATATGACTAACCCAGGACAAGTATTCAGTATGGGCTGATTACAGGAGAGATCTGAATGAAAAAAATAAAGTGCTTAAATTATTTCCCTGTGAAGAAAATGAAGTTATTTTTATGATATCACATTTATAATGATAACCTGCTTAAGTTTAGCTGTTGGGTATCCCAGACTGTCTCTGTTTTCTTCCTGAATAGATTGCTTACTTCTTTTGTTCAAAGGGTTCCTGGCTTGGGGTCAGATATTGAGGGTCTGGTAAACCTCAGATGCTTCTATAAAGTCAAATTTTGCTTGGACCTGAAATACTCAGGACATAGACCTGATGCTATGCTAAACAATGGGGAACCCAAAGGCAGATTGCACAAAGTCTTATAGGTGCTGGTAGTCTTGGGATCCCAAGTGGTATTTGCTTCCCCTTATCTGCCCCTTTTTGGAAGAAGGCAATTTGAAAGCCTGTAAATTCCCAAGAATGGATTAATCTGCCTCCTGAACTTATTTTAAAACAGACTCTGTCTGGGAACCTGAACAGTGCATGGCAGGATGATAAAAACTTTAGATGGTCTCTGATAAATACCTGCTTGTGACTTAGCAAAAGTTTGCAAAAACGTCGTGTTCCCATCTGTCACGGTTTAGACAAACTTAGGAGGAAGACTAGAGGAATGTCCTCTGTAAACGATAGGGTTCTAAAACTCCCTTTCCTCCACCTTAGGAATTTCTCGGAGGAAAGTGAAAAAAAACCCTGTTTATTTAACAAAGCAGGGTGCTGGGGGGTGCAACGCAGGCACCAGGGGAAGGGAAGAAAACAAAAAAAGAATAATGTTAGATAATAAACCTCTCATGGTGGAGGAACCTGGATGAATTCAGAGTCCTTTTTCTGGGTGTGGTGTCTGCTCTGTCTCTAGTCGGCTGCTAGGGTACGGTGTAGGCCCCTCTGTAGGCCCAGGATGGTGTAGGCCCTGGAGTTCATTTGTCTGTTGTACAGTTCCAAAGGAAGAAGGAAAAAACCACGGTCCCAGAAAAAGCTGTCTTCTTTCCTTGCCTCAGCTAGGAGGCTAGCTAAAAAGCAAAGAGTAAGTTCTTAACTCTCTCCGATCTCCCTCTCCTGAGAAAACACAGGGCCGAGAGAGCTAAGAAAAAGAAAGTAAAAGTGCTCTCCCTCTCTCTCAAGAAATACCAAGCTGAGAGAGCTGGCTAGAAAAAAAGAAGTAAAAGTTCTCTTCTGAACTCAGCTGCCGAAATCTGCGGCTGCAGCAGTGATAAGTGAGGAATGGGAATGTCCTTGAAGCATTCGAAACACAGCGCCTGGTTTCTCGACCCGGCTTAAAGGCACAGAGTTAGTATTTTGCATTAAGCAGGCGATTGGGATATATAGCATCATAAAGTCACCCCAAGACACCATCAAAATGTCATTGGTGATATATCTTAATTTTATAGGAAAAAAAAATCTTTTACTGGAAAATTCTCAAATGTCTTCATTAGAGATACTTAATCCACACTAACTACTTCTGTGGCTTCAGTACAAATTGAGTTAAAAAGACATGAAAATTGAGGTTATTGTCATAAACATATTGAAGCTGAGGAGCACATACAGGTGTTTGGAGTTCATAATTTCAAACTGAAATGAAAAATTTTACATCGATGTACAAAATAATTTTTATATGATAGCATGGATTCACTTAATGGAGCATAATGAGGAAGGTAAATTGATACCTCCTGATTTCTAACCTCTTATTCCATTCATTATCTTTCTTTGATTTTCTGTAAGTATAGAGATTCCTCCACTTTCATGTTTCTTTATTAAATTCCTTCCAAGAGAGGGAAAAAACCACAAATCATCCCAAATGCTGAAATTTCTCAACTCATTTTCGTACTTTACATATCATACAGACTTACTAACAATGTCAATTACTGATAAAGGCTTGATTGTTCTTTAATTACTCTGCCAAGATCTGGTATAAAATACAAGCCCACGAATTATATGGCATGTCGTAAGTGAATTGGTTTTAATGATATCTTCATGTAGCAACATGCATATTTCATTATTTATGAAATAAGCTTTATTTACTAGCATTTTAACATGATCATTAATAATAAAACCTCTGGGTTATGTACATGAATAAGAAAATTATTACTGCATAATTTTAAGAGGTGCCTGACACGATGGTGCACTTTTATGTGTTGCAAAATTCCAAATATCAGCATCGGAACTGGGTGTGCAAATCATAAAACTCTTCCTGTCACCCTGACTATCATGTTAATATCTGTTTTATTAAATGACTTCTTATTGAAGAATATGCAGTCTGTGAAAGCGAATATACCCCTCAGAACATGCTTTGTTGGGTAAAAGGTTTTCTCTTTGTTGAGAGTTAAAACTGTCTTATCCTCTCCGGCCCTGATGATCTAACTTTCTGAAAATTAGTGTTTGGCTTCGAAGAGGTTTCCCCTTGGAGTTATAAGAGATTTCTCGTGCATCTGTAGGAGATGTTTAAACCTGAGATGAGAGTTGGATCAAGTCTGTGACTTTCTGCATGCCTGATGGAAGGTTATTATGCATAAAATGAAAACAGGAAGCTCCATAAACTGTCTTTCTAAGAAAAGATTGAGCACCCATTAC
This sequence comes from Ptilonorhynchus violaceus, assembly GCA_013397565.1. Classification (NCBI taxonomy): domain Eukaryota; kingdom Metazoa; phylum Chordata; class Aves; order Passeriformes; family Ptilonorhynchidae; genus Ptilonorhynchus; species Ptilonorhynchus violaceus. The sequence goes on from VZRJ01003859.1 coordinate 129,774, forward strand.
CTGAAACAAGTCTTGTTCCCTTTTACATTGAGTAAATTTTTAGAGCAGTGTTATACTAGCTTGAGTAAAATGACTATTGTTGACTGATAAGAAGACAATACTAGTTTATTACACCTGCTTGTTTATTACTGTCATATTATGAAGATGACATTTATGTATCAGCTTTGATTTCAGCAAATAACTTTGACATTCAGTAACGAAAGGTCAATCTCTCAATTTTGCTTGGAAATTTAGAGTTCTATTGTTCAAATACAAACTTTCTTCTCTTTATCTGCACCCAGTTTTGTACTACAGGATAGGAATAGCCAGGTGAAATCAAAAAGAATTGCATGTACCTGGTGGTGGGACAGTCATGTATTTCCTGTAATTTGTCTATTCTCTTTTAAAACCAAGAAAAGGAGAAAAGACATTTCAATCAGATTTAGTAAAGGCAAAAAGCCATCAATACCCATTGCATAAGCATGAAAACAACTGGCTTTGACATTTTTCTTCCCATTTTTATAATGCTGTCTTTTCACAGATGAGTTTTCATCTGAAATACCTTTCTCTCTATATCCAAATTCAAAAATTCTTGTATCCTGAATAATTGAAAAGTCTATTGTAATCTCCTTTTCATAATATCCAATACACTGCAAAAATATCATATATCACCTTGTTAAAAACAATTTTAAAAATCTAGGAGAAGCAGGTGGTATGGCATTTTGAAGGTGGTAGACTGCAAAAAGATGCTGAGTTTGTTCACAGGGTTGCCTTGTTCAATTCAAAAAGATGCCTTGTTAATCTCGATGATCTCTGTAGGACTGATGATCTCACACTTCACAATTAAATATGCACACATAATCACTTTTAGAATCTTCCAAAAGCTGACATGTTACATTCTTGAGGGAAAACCAAGTTTTTCTGTACTGCAACATAACACAAGAGAATGTATTTTGAACAGAGATTAGGGTAATGGCTGAGATTCAACACTCTTTGGACCAGAATTCTGTTTTGATTTTCTGAAGACAATGTCACGATCCACTACTGATAAATCCTGACTTAGAAAAACTGGAATATTGTCTTCTAGATTGAAGGGGAATAACTGAAAGCCCTGAGACAGAGAAATGATTAGATATATCATTGCATTTTGAGCATATGTCTAGGTATTCCTTGGCACTTTAAAGCTGATTTAGCTTTTATTTTTTGCTCACTTTCTAGAAGAAAAAAAAAAAAAATCTGTGCTTTACAGCAATGGATACTGTGCAAAGAACACATTCTGTGGAAGCTTTTATGTATATTTAATTAATTGAGCGCTTTAATTTTGCAATCAGAATGTAGCAATAGAAAGCTGTCATTCATCTTCAATTCTGAGTGAGTTTTTCACTCTCAGTATGACTCTTCTTTACAATGGGAAAGACAGCTCATGGTTCATGGTGTCAAGTGTCAATGAATATATTAAAACAATACTGGTGGCTGCAAGTGTTAATGATTTCCCTTTGTTTCTCTCCAATGCTGAGGCTATTAATTGTCTGCCAATTTTGTCTTGCCTGTTTTCAAATATTGCCAGTCTTTGCTGAATCAGTGTGGAAAATGTTCCCATTAGGAACAGGAAACAGATAGGCCATGCTAACCATAATTTTCTCTTGAATAATTTGCTCATGTATTATATTTCCAAAGCCTCCTGGCTTACAAGTACACAAATACATGGCATTCATTTAATGATCAGTTTCTAGTCTCATACCTCTGTGAATGAAATATATGTTCTATTTCCTGATTTATTAGTCTTGTTCAAACTATGCTTTGAAGACAGAACCAGGAATTTCTTACTGTTTCTATCACCAGACTGTCCTTTTCAGAAAAATTTATTTATTTATTTATACAACATTTTGCGAACTCTGGGGTGTCATATTTTCCCATTTTCAGTCAGAAGGATACATTAAAATTAGGCCTGAACAATTTAACAAATGTAGGACTAGTCTCCATTTGTTTTGTACTAAATTTTTTAGGGAAGCCCAAAACCCCACTCCTGTACCTTCAGGTGGAGCTGTGCAGGTGCAACATTGAAGCAGAAATGCAGAAAATTTCAGCCTGAACACTGCTTTAGGAAGTGCTACCAGGGAGCTACTGGTAACAAATGGAAACAGAAGTGTTGCCACAAAAAGCGGGCACAAGGAGTTTGGCTGTTAGGTGTTGTTTGGTGGTAGCCAGCTGGCTAATCAGCATAGATGTGTTGGCTACTCAGTATATTTACAGCTCTCAGCTGCAGAATGTGCTGATTCTTCCTCACTGAAGTGATACAAGGAGGTAGAGGGAAGGAAAAAGGAAGCTGAAGGTAAGAAATAAAGGATCAAAGTGCACAAATGTAAAGGAAATGAGGCTTTATTAGAGTCACTACACTCAAAACAGTTTAGCCAGCTGTGATACAAGGCTGAAATGGTCAAAGACCCTTGCCCTGGGTTTGGATTGAGAGGCAGTGAGACTGCGGAGGTGCCAAGGACAGGATAACAATGTCAGATACTTTACCTTAATGTTTGCTGTCTACTTTGCCCCATCAGTCTCCAGCTTAAGCAATTGGCTGACTCAGAATTTTGTTACCGAATTTTTCAGTAACCCCATATGCACTATGTGCTAGTAAGGGCAGTGTGCTCTAGAAGAACATGGCAATAGAAACTTGAACTGTTCTGTATCATAAAGGTGCTGTACTCTGTGATTATGGTACACTGAGAAAATATGTGCATACCATATTTTCAGTTCTTTATGTAGTGATCAGGTTGGCTTAGACACTTACCTAGTTTCAGATTGTGAAGTTTCTCCTTTCAGTAAGGAGGGAAAAAGCTATTTTTATATTCATTGAAACATAAATAATCCTGTACTTATCCAGGGACAGAGCTTTAGATTTCATAGTGTGCTATAGGGATTTCATTTTAGGTCATCATCATGGAATATTTCTGAGATGCTTCAAGTGCTGTATCTCAAGGTCACCTGAAAAATGTCTTCATTTGATTTGGAAGCATCACTTATCTGTTTAATAATTTTAATTTGTATATTTATTAACATCCTGACATACAGAGGTCCTTGGCAGCAAACTCTGAAATTTGGTGGATATTAATCTATGTGTATTTTTTTGAGGGCATCACAATGGCATAACAGTTGTGATTACATAAGCTGAAGGTAGTCAAAACAAATCCAGAAAACATCACAGTCTCAGGAGAGATAAGTCAGATTTGTCCATTTGAGCCTACTGGAAAAAGGCTGCACAGTAGATACTATGCAGTCATAAATTTGTAATGTGTAGCCATTGTGACTGGAGGGATAAATATTCAGTACCTGTTGTTACCTGATAAAGTCATAAATATGTATGGATCCATTTTATGTGATAATTAGAGAATCTAGTTTTAGCATCTGCTTTTACCTGATAAACAAACATTATTATTTTAAAGAAAGCAAAAGCAATAATTTGCAAGCTATTGGCGCTATGAAGATATGAAACAAAGCTATCTAAGAGGAGGGAGAAAAAAAGCAGTGGTTTAGATACACATCCCCTGTTAAACAGGAGGCCATGCAAACAAGAACTACGTGTGCTATCTTTCTATAATTTTTTGAAAATACTCCTTTCTGCTTTTGGAGTACATTTGTAAACAATTGAACTAAGTTTAATTTTAAATAAAATGGAGTTATGGCCATATCAAATATGTTTATTTTGGGGATCAAGTCTAAATACAAGTGCTTACCACAATAACTGATTTGTATAACCTGCCTCTGATGGAAAATTGGATCAATATATTCTGATAATCCATTGTCACAATGGTCAGATAATAGCCAACATACAAATACACAAATAATAAGAAAAGCTAAGTAAAGAATTGCTATTTGACATTGTAGTCTTAGTCGTGGGCCATAACGTGGATGCTATTTCACTAAGTGTAAAATATTTGGAGTCCTTACTTTTCCTTCTCAGCAGAGGCAGTGGGAGAAACTGAAATTCGGATTTTTTCTTTGTCAGTTGATAAGGCAAGAAACAGTTTTAGAAGGTAATGCTTTTTTTCAGAGCTTTTAAACTCCTGCTGCTGTTTGTCGATATAAATTACTCTCTGTCTTTTATAAGTGCCATTTCCTTAAAAAATTGCTTTATGATGAGGAATTTATCTTGGCAAGATGGGCCCATAAACACAAAAGCATAGTTGTGAGAAATGGAGAATGATGTGTAAAATAAATTAATATTTTCTGTATGTTGGAAAAGTATAGGAAGGAACTCAGTGAGCCAGGAAGTTTTTGGATTTTGAGTCTATGCTGTTTCTTGCTCTTTTTGCCTGACTCTTTCTGATGTGGAAAAGCATTCTGCTACCACTGGCATTCCTGTAACTCCTTCCTTTGAACTCCTATTTTGGCTGCCACTGTTTCATACTGCTGCTGCTGCTGTCTTCTCACAGACCTGTTTACTGAGCAGCAGTCTGCACACATTTGCTCCTGCCTGATGCTCCTTTCAGTTGTCCTCATCTCATGGTTGATCACAGCCCTTTATTCCTGCAGACAGAGTCTGGCACGTGGGTTGTGCGACATAAAAGCCTTTGAGTCTGAGTGGAAAGGGGTGCCAGTTGAGTCTTATGGGAGGAATGGAGTACTTTAATGACATGGCTCATGGGAAATACACCCTGCACCTGGTATTCATAGGTTAGTCTATGAACATACATAGAATTAATTTGAACATGACACTCCTACTTTTATTTTTCAAAGAGCTTGGAGTAGCTCATGGAAATCTGGTTATTTCATAAGGTATGAAGACAAATTATCCATTCTTTCATTCTTTGAAAGAATAAATGCATTTGTTCATCTGTGTAAATGATCTATTGCTTGAAATGATCGTCATAATGCAAGTGTGAAGAAAGGATGATAACTTCTTTGCCTTCCTGAGTTTTCATAAAAGCAAAGACTTTTTTTTACAAATCTGTTCCTCAACAATGTGGGTCCTTCTGTCACTCTTTCTCCCTTGCCCTTTAATGCGGACAGCCTGAGGTAAAATGGCTGAAGCAGAAGTTTGCCATTTCCCCTCCGTGACAAATCCCTCAGAGTCCATTGCCAGCTGAAATGGTTCTGTCTTGAGGCAAGTCAGGTTTCCGTACACTGAGATGATTATAATTAACTCTCTGATGATCCTGCCATCCCTTCTACTCTATCATACCAGGCTGGTCTTATATGAGGTCCCTCAAGGCTGTTTGCACAGCCAGCTGGATGGAGACAGGCGGATTGCAGCATTACAAGATGTAACGTGCTTTCCTTTCTTGACAAAATTCAAAGTATGGTTCCGACAGAATTAGTACTCAGCTTGATGCTATGCATGACTAACATAAATAATGAAGTGATTATAAAACTCATGAAAGACACAAAAATGACAGAAACAATAATTAAAATAAGCAGATGGTTAATGTGAATTTGTGACCGGGTATTTTACTGGAACCAACTACAAGTGGTACTTATTTAAGAACAAGGAATTTAGCCTACAAGTTTGGAGACACTGTCCATGAAAGCAGTGACTTTGAAATCACTTGGGTTTCATAAAGTGCCTGTATTGATCCTTTAGTTCAGATGAAGAACATGCATTTAAAATCAGTTTCCCAATCATCTCATTGTGAAGCATCCACTCTGAGAGACCAGGCTGGATATAGTCCAAAGTAATATCTGCCAGAAAAGGGTGCAGTGTGGGCATGCAGCTGCATGAGAGTTCTCTGGGTGACCTGATAGCAAAAAGAATTGATCTGTAAAGCAGTCTGTAGGATAATGCATTATTTTGCAAATAGGTGTGGGTTTATTTATATTCATATGACCAGGATATTGCATACAGTTCTAGTGATGACTTAAGTATTAGCTTTTGGATTTTTCTAATCCTGCACTGTACTAGTGTGTAATTCTGAACTTCATATTACGTGCTAAGTAAGCTCTTCATATTCTGGTTAGACAAAACATTCCTTCTAGGCCTGGAAAACAAGGTCACTATCCTAGGCCTAAGTATAAACAAAAGTGAATTGGGAGGGGGGGAATGTGGGAATATTACATCGTTACCTGGAACTGTAATTGGACAATTAAGTTCTGATAAGCAAATGTACCAAACTTATATCTGGGGTGGGAAACTTGTGATCGGGGTCCATCTTGGTCTAGCCTAGCCTCGGCCAGGCTCTGCACCAGAGGTGTACCACTTGAAGGCCTTCAATAAATTCATACCTTTATCCACTAACTTTGTTCAGTCTCTGTTTCAAGTACTCCCAATTTTAGGCATCACTAGTATCCATAGTTTCAAGAGATTATAATAATGCAATCAGAAATTGTGAAGCTGATTCAAAAAGACATCTTGGAGTAAAGGAGATAGCCATCTGGATCTGCAAAGTGGTGAGGTTTTTTGTTTGATTTGTTGTATTCTAAAGAGTTTGATTATTATGACTAAGAATCTTCAAGATTATTAAGGACTAAGAAGCTTTTAATACCTTGGCAAAAGGTATGTTGTAAACTAATGGCTGGAAGATAGTTAGACAAATTTAAATTGTCTATATGCATCACTATTTTTTTTTTTTTTTAATGCTGGGGATTATTCATCTTTGGTAGAAGCTTTCTTGGAAAGTCATTATTTTTTCATCTCTTGATATCCGCAGACCAGGACAGAATGCCTTCCTGGAAGATGTACTCTAGCTAAGTACAATTACAGATCCTACCTAGTGCAGAGAGAACTGTGATACAGACAAGGTCAAGCTAAACAATAGCAAACAAATAGTCATTTCCAGCCCTAAAATCCATTAATATGTGTTATCAAATTTATAAATGCCAACATTTTACACAACTGACTCCTTGTTTTGAGTCACTTTATAACCACGGGTCACTAGACACTTGTGCTATCTAATTTCCAGCCTGCTCTTATTTCTGGAATTAGTAAATCTCTATCCTGCACACTCTCAAGGCACTTCTTCTGAGCAGTGCTTTCATGAAGATAAGGCATTCTACAAACAAAAGAGCACGATGCTCTTGTGACAGGTGGTGCTGTGATGTAACCTTAATTAATCAAACATGCTGCTTGGGATTTTTTCTGGAGAGCCTTACAAGGGCACTTGCTAGCTGAGGGTGTGGGTGGCAGAAAAACTATTAGAAGGAGATCTGATATTATTTCAATTTCTGTCATTATTTCAAGACAATTGATTTTGTCCCTTCATTTTATCTCAAGATATTTTCAGTGCCTAATAACCCTATAAAATTTTAAACTTTTTGGCTAAAGTCTGCCATAGGACTTTTAAATTTTATATTCTCAGGCTGGGGAATGAGATTAGGCCCAGCACCTGTATTTTTAGTAAGTATATTTTTTTTTCTTTAGGAAGCTATAATGCTCCAAATGTCACCATGAAGTGGCAGTTGATGTTTGAAAGGAAGATAAGTGATTCTGTTGAGTGGGTAGGGGTTTTGCAACACTGTTTAGAGAGAACTGTATTTTATTCTGACCTCTAAGCACCGAAGACTTAAAGAATCTTGGAGACTGGGCCATTAATGAAAGGAACAAGTCAAGGCATTTTCCATTCTTTGATCTAGTTTTGAATGATTTAGGGTAGATGCTACGAATAGAACTTAATCTATAAATAAAATTTATTAATATAGGGGCATATATTAGAGCACGGTGCTAATAATGCCAAGGTCATGGGTTCAATTCACTTAAGAGCTGGACTTGATGATCCTTCTGGGTTCCTTCCAACTCAGACTATTCTGTGATCTGTAGCTCTCTGTAGATTACTAGACATTTATAGGGGAATACTAATGAGCTCAAATGGACCAAATTCTCACAACAATGAATAAGAAACAATTTTATTTGAAAAATTTAACAGTCTGTAACATGAGTAATGGAAGAAAAGCAGTTTGGATATGACACAAAAAAATCTGTATGATGAATGAATGTATAATATATGCAGTTGGTGCACATATAAATAAAGAAAAAAAGATATTTTTTAAAATGCGATAGTTAAGACCATTTGGAAAGCCAGTAATAAATAGTTAACTTTTAGTGCAGAAAAATCTGTATTTAATCTGTATTTAAAGGAGCTTTTGGACACTGTAGACAAAACCCCCTGCATGGACACACACTCAGCACCTGGGGACAGCATCCTGATGCTGAATCCTGGTTTTATGTCCTTTATAATGATACAACGATCTTAATCTATATGAGGTCATCTGATATGGTAACAATTTAATCCAAATGATCTTAGATTTAAGGCTACTTTGTGAGCAAACTCATTTACCTGATTTTTGCCTGTAAAAATGGTCTCTCTCTCACAGTCCCACCTGTCTCTAGGATCTCTAACTTTTCCCTATTGTCTAACTTCCTAGTCACCTAAGCAAAACTAAGAGGATTTAAGCTGCTTGTGTAGCAGTTTGTGCAGATTTGTATATGCTGATTTGCTTTCTTATTCTATCTCCAAGTTGTTATCAAATATTATTTCTAAAATTACTTTAAACTAAATAGTGTGTGGAGTTGTGTGCACTCACAGAACTAAATGAATGGTGAGTAAATGGTAGCTTTGTACCACTGCTGCAGACTAGAAATATTAAAATAATGGATGTAAGCCCAATGGTACATAAAGTCTTTCAGACATATCAGTCACAGGTCAATGATATTCACAAAACGCTTTGACTCACTTTCCTTCATAGTGATGTATAAATTTAGATACAATACCTTTTTGAAAAAGTTACTTAGAATACAGTTGTTGGGGGGGGGGGGGTTGTTTGCCTGTGTTCATGGAAGCTCAAAAACCAAAATTCATTACTGAAGTGCTTTATTAGCATTCTTACTGCTCAGTGACATGGTCTATTGTTTATGTCCTGCAAATTAATAGCATCAAGGCCAATTGCTCGAGGGACAGCACAAGTATTACACTGTTTAAGTTTAGAAAGGAACACTGGGAATTATATGAAAAGTATGTTTAATTAAGTAGGGACAAGTAGGGAATGATATGCATTTAAGACATTGTAGAAAGTGCTGTGCTTTATCTGTTTGCAGCTAGTGAAGAAGCCGACCTTTTAAAGTGAACCTGCTCTCCAATTCATTCTTGTATTCTCAACCAAGCACACTTTCACCTTAAAAACAATACAAGTGGGAGTAGATTTGGTCAGGAGATTGAGGCTTAAATTATTTTTTATTCCAGTTGATTCTACACAGATTTACTCCATAAGCAGATATGTTTCTCTCCTGACTCAGAGTTACTGTAACTCTGAGAGAAATGCTTTGCGTGGTATAAACGGTGTTGCTACTCACCCTACCTCATGCCAAGTATCTCTGTCATAGTCACTTTCCTCACTTCTCAAATGAGATGTGAGGCATAAAAATCAAAGTTGTGCTCTGAGTTGAAAAGTAATAGGAGTTTCTTTACAAACATTCTTCTGCATTAAGATATACTTTTGACCCTATTCTGCAAAGTGCTACGGTCTATTTCTGATGAAAGATGCTCTGCATCTGCAAAGCTCCTCATCCTAGGCTGGGCTGTGGCCAGCTGAGAACTGCTACCCAGGACCACTGAAGCAAGGGATCTGTGTTCTTCTCAGAGTCAGAGACACAAGTTGCTGCTGCAGGTATGTGCTTCTTCTTCCCATTGTGCTCTGTCAAAATACCATGGTCAAGGGCCATGGCAGACAGCTCAGGTAGCTTTGGGGAAGTTTCATTGCAGTGCTTTATTAATAAAAAAATGTAAGAAGGGGTGAAGATTAACAGTTATGAAGGCACATCTTAACAGTTGTTATGCTTGTTGCCTATAAATATGTGTAATAAGTACTCTTAATGATTAAGATTTTATTTCTTACTTGAATTATGATGAGCCACCTAAAACTTTGCTGCTGATCAATGTCTGATGATTTTTAGTGTGCATCACTGATCACATGCAGCCCTTATTTCCCAGTTCAGAAACAGACTTTAAACAGCAAGAATATGGATTTTCTCCTCCTCAGCTTTCAAGGACCATTTAGAAATAGAGAAGAAATGTTCAAAGCCCTTGACTCCTTTTTGTCTTTAACCTCCATCTTCAGAAGCAGCAAGTGGAGTAAAGAGTTGCTCTACCCAGAAAGTGTGGAAAGGTAGCTGACTGGTGAGTACGGGTTTAACTGCTGGATCATTCCTGAAGGCTGATCTTTTGAAAGGTCTGGATGATGATAATAAGAATGTGAATTTATAAAATGCCTCAATGTTTGAAATGAAGCATCACATCAGCATCTGAGTATGTCAGATACGGACTTTAGTTAGTTATGGATAAAAGAGATAGAGGTGTCATGGGTTGAGATAAGGGCAGGGACAGATCACTCCCCAATTACATAATGGCCAAAACAGACTTGACTTGGGGAAATTAATTGAATTTATTGACAATCAAATCAAAGTAGGATACTGAGAAATAAATCCAAATCTACAAAATACCTTCCCCCACCCTTTTCCCAGACTTTAATTTATTCCTGAATTCTCTACCTCCTCCCCACCAGTATTGCTGGGGGATGGAGAATGGGGTCTTTGGTCAGTTCATCACATGTGGCTTCTGCCGCTCCTTCCTCCTCAGGGAGAAGACTTCTAACAGTTTTCCTCTGCTCCAGCATGGAGTCCCTTCTACGGGAGACAGTCTCCTATGAAATTCTCCAATATAAGTCCTTCCCATTGGCTACAGTTCTTCACAAACTGCTCTAGCATCCGTCCCTTCCAAAGGGTGCAGTTCCTCAGAACCACCTGCTCCAGCATGGAACCTCTGCAGGGTCACAGGTCCTGACAGCAAACCTGCTCCAGTGTGGGCTCCTCTGTCCATAATGCTACAGATCCTGTCAGGAGCCTTCTCCTGTAGGTTCTTTGCACGAGATCTGTTCCTTCAGACATCCACCTGCGCTGGTGTGGAGTCCTCCATGGGCCACAAGTGGATCTCTGCATGCCCTATGGACGTCCATGGGTTGAGGAGACACAGCTGCCTCACTGTGACCTTCACCATGGGCTGCAGGGTGCTCCTGTGACTGGAGCACCTCCTCTTCCTCTTTCCTTACTGACCTCAGTGTCTGCAGGGCTGTTGCTCTCACATATTGTCACTCCTCTCGTCTCTGTCTGCAGCTGCTTCTGCACAATAACTTTTTCCCTTCTTAAATCTGTTACCAGAGAGGCACTCCCACCCTCGCTGATGGGCTCGGCCTTGGCCAGTGGTGGGTCTGTTTTGGGTCCAGCTGGCAGTGGCCCTGTCAGACATGGAGGAAGCTTTTGGCACATTCTCATAGTCACTGCCCCTATAGTCCCCCTGCTACCAAAACCCTGCCACACAAATCCAATACAGGGCGTGTACACTTACAGCAATGAAAATACAGGGAACATAGTCAAATTTTGTGAAGGAGAAATGGACAAAAAGAACAAATACTTTGTAAATATACATTACCTGCTATTTTTTTATATTATTTAGTTCTATGATGAAGAATTCATCTCTGAGTACAATCTGAGTTTTGATATTTTATATTTAACTACAACTCACTTTACCCTTTGGTCTGGATAACTTCTTTTCCTGTAATTTTAAAGTGACTGAATGATTTATCTTTTAATTTGGATCTTTGCTCAGCTGAGGTTGCATGCAATGTCCAGAAGAATGAGAATCTGCAGGTCATTTGGACAGAATTAAGAACTTCAGTAAAGCCTCAAACATAGCTCTTGCTGAGCTTCCAAACTGTGTGCCACAGAATAGATGAGCCTGGAAGCAACTTCTGGAGCTTGTCTAGTCCAACCCCCTTACTCAGAGCAGGGTTATGTAGAGCAGGTTGCTCAGGACTATGCCTAGTTATGTTTTGAATATCTGCAAGGTTGGAGACTCCACACCTTTCTGGGCAGCCTATTCCAGTGTTTGATCATCCACAAATTAAAACGTTTTTTCTTTTATTTAAATGGAAGTGACCTCAGGGCATTTTCTGCCTAGGTAATTTTTAACTGGTCAGCTCCCAGTACCTACTGGTGCATGGGGTTACCCCTCAGGTGCAGGAATTTGCATTTCTCTTTGTTTAACTGCAGGTGGGTCCTGTCAGCCCATTATTCCAGCCTGTCCAGGTTCCTCTGATTGGTAACAAAACCATCTGGAGTATCCTGCCAATTTTTTATCATCTGAAAATGGAATGGGAAAATCAGTATTTGAGATTTGGAAAAGTCATGTATTTTACCAGTACAGCATCTGAAACATCACTGTAGCAAGAGTTGAACTGTAGGGTTGACAGAGTTACCAGACTTTTTATTATATCAGACCTGGCTTAACAACACTTGCAAGAATCACTGACATGGTCTTTTCAAATTCATCACTTTGTGGAAGATTTTAGAATTCTTTAAACTGTGTAAAACTTGTGCACTTTAAAAAGAGCCATTACAAGAAATTCAAATAACCCTCTTTTATAGAGTGTACATATGAAGTAAGCAAATTTAATTAACCCTGTGGTCTTCCCAATAAATGTACCCCCAAAATAACTGTAATCTCTTAATTAAAAAGATATGGCTGAGTTAATCACTTTAAATATTTAATTATATCATTAAAGACAAGGGAAGGTATGGTAGTTGAAGTACTAATTGAGGAGACTGAAATTCAGTTCTTAACTTTACTGGGATTTTTTTTGTACTGACAGAGAACTGGCAGAGAAAGCCTGAATCATTCACTCACACTTCACACGGTGAGAACCATATGGTAGATATTTCATGTAGTAGGGGTTCCTAGAATAGTCTTTTTATGTACTCCCACTCACTGCAAACCTCAAATTCCTCCCAAAACTGATAAGAAACTCGGTCTATTGTAAAAGGTAAAGGTTATACTGGTGGTTGTTTTTCCAGCTCTGTTCTTGTTAGATGTTGATTTAATATGGCCTGTATTTGACAAGGCTGGATACAAACGTCCCTGCAGAAGTGTTGTTGCAGTCTTGGTAGAATTTTGAAACACCAAAAAGCTTCTGTGCACATGTGCCTTTCTTCTAGTATGAAATAGATAGAGCCAACTTTAAAGCTAAAGAGAGAAGGACTGAGATAGATACAAATCACTGGACACTCATCGATTAGCCTGATTGAGAGAACAGGTATAGTGCCTATGGGATAGATCAAACATGACTGGAGACAAAATGTTTTAAGATGATGATATTTTTGTTGCAAGGTAGGTAATCTTGTTTCCAGGCTTTGAAACATCAAGAGGTTATTGTGGAGAGAGATTATTATTTGTCACAAAGCCAGCACCTATATCGAATTCCTGATATGAAGTGCAGTGCAAAGAATTATTTTTTGAAGATGTTTTGTATGTCTCCCTTAAGGTTTAGGAGGGAGAGATCAAAGGTAAAGTGACTGTTTTGTGTGTTTCCTTTCTGAAAGTCTGATCTGGACTACTGTAGCTTTGAGTCCAGCAGGGCTCTAGAAAGTAGATAATCTCACATCTAGAGGCCTGGAAGGCTCCATGCAATAGCATTCACGTGATGTCTAGGAAGATAGACTTGCATTGGTAGCATCAAGGCAATGACATTTTTCATTCCCAGCTTGCAATCAGTTTTACATATAATAGCATTCTTGTTGGTGTTTTGTCTTGGAACTGCAGTTTCAGCTCTTTCCTCCACTGTTTTTAGATGGGAGAACAAAACAAATGAAGGTGTATTTCACCAGACAATAGAATCTTGATATTTTTCAATGGCAAGAGTATCTCTTCAATATTAATAAGAAATTTTGAAAGCACAATTTTTCTAGAAGGGGTTTTGGACTGTGTGTATTAGAGAACCAATCTATGAGGGTAAATGTCCTTAACATTTTCTCCTGATTATTAGCTGTAAATGGAATACTATGGCTTGTGGTTTTTTAATGTGTATCCCACTTGAAAAGTCTGTCTTTTTCAGTGCACTGTGGAGGATACCTAGGCACTTGCATAGTTTTAGCCCATAATCTCTCTCTGATACAACTTCACATTTATAAAATAATGCTTCTTTATCTCACAGGGGGTTGCATGACTAGATATACTAAATCACTGTGAGATTCTGGGGGACAAAGGTCTGTAAACCACACTGAGAGGAATAAATGGAGAACAGCTTGAAATTTTCAAATGGCAGTAAAAGTAGAAGCATAAGATGTTAGTGCTATTACTGTTGTCTGCCCTACAAAAATAGAAACAATGCACTTCTCACATAAACAGCTCTTATTTTGCATTTTTAAGAAGAAACAAAAGGAAAAAGGAAAAAAAAGGAAAATTTGCATGTGAGAGCACAGAGGAACTCCTCTGTAAGATGTTGTGCTGTGTATTCCAGCCAGACGTGTGAAATTTGGGAGATACTTTGCAGGTAAAAGTGAAGCACCATTTTCTTCTTTTTTTGGGGGGAACTCAGAGGTGAAAAACCTGACACAGCCTCTAAAAGAATATGCGCTAGCAAAGGATATGCCTCTAAGGCTATGAGACATTACCTAACAGCAGGTACAGAAAGCTTTAACAGAATTATATTAACATGTAGTAAAACACATGAAATACATTCTTTTCTCAATTATGCCTCAAACTTATTCAGTCTCTTAGTTGCTGGCCGGAGTGAATTGGAGAGAAGCCCTTATATATGTATTTAAATTTGGCAGCTTGCCTAAATCCACCAGAATACACACCGCATAGGTGTGTTTGTGGACTGGACACTGCCACCTCCTGCAACTATGCCCACCTGCTTGTTCACCAGTCTGCTGAGACAGAGGTAGGGAAGAAACAACACTCTCAGGCCGGCCTGGGTTGCAGCAGAGAAAAATGCTTCTTAAGGATTAAATTTAGGATTTTTAGATTAAATTTTAAAGAGCATGGCATTGTGTTAGACCCTGGCTTTGAAAACTCATAACTGCAAAAACTGTTTTTCTCAGGTTTTTTATTCATTATGCTGGAACTTCTAAATTGAAAATTGGCTGAACCCTGTTGCCAGTATGGCAGAATATAATCTATTCTGCACTCTTCATCATCTGCTGCTATATATAATCAGTTTTATACACACACATTAGGCTACTCTTATTCCATTTTCTTATTTATAATAAGGTGATGGTTTTTAAACACTGACGACTGAACCTGCAGAGAGAACTGTTACCTCAAAGAAAGCATGCTTGTATAAAATGCTTCTTCAACTCTCTTCCAGATTAACAGTACTCTGTTAGCCAGTTGATAAAACAAAGCATAAGCCTTTTTCAGTCTTCTTTTACATCCTGTGTTTTTTTATTTTTTACATGGTCCACAGAAATAGTCTCAGCCTAGGAACAGTTAGCCACTCTTGCAGCACAGAGAATAAACACTCTGGAATGCCTTCCCTGAACATAAAATTTAACCTGTTTACAATGAATTTTAAAAATCTTAAATAAACTTGACATCACCAAGAAAGTATAGCATGCCACCCCATCCCTGGGAAAAAAAAAGAAGAAAAAAAAGTTAAAAAAAAAAAAAAGGAAATAAATGAGACATCTCCTGGAAGTTCTATAGAGTCTATAAATCAACAATAATTCAAACTATGGACAAATTTATGTACCATGTTATTTCTAAATGGAAACCTTTGCCTAATTGTATGGATTAGGAATTCAGAGAGATATATATATTTGAATATGTCAATTTTTTGTTCATTTAAATTATGACATCATGAAATTGCAGCTGCTCTCATCCCATATCATCATGATCAGATCATGCTGGAAATACAACATAATCATAAATTTTAAGAGAGACAGAAAAATTCCAGGATGTGAAGCTTTTAGGTGTATACTTTTCTGTTCTGCCTTTTTGTAACTTTACAGTCATTACTTAATAGAGGGTGAATGTAAAGAAGAAAGTCTGATTTTTTTTTTTCCTGTTCCTCTAGGTGGCAAATAGCTCTGGGTTAGCACAAGGAATGACACAGAAAGATGAAAAAAGCAGATGAGACTGATTTTGCAAAGGAGGAAAATGAAGCAGAGGTTTTCTAGGGAGCTCTCTGCAATGTGAGCTTTTCCAGTGGTGTTGCCTTTTCCAGGCAGCTTAGCCCTCCCTTCTTTTGCTTTGTTGAAGCTGCCTGTGCTGCTGACTCACGTGCAGCCATGGTGTCAGAGAAGCTCTCCACACCTTAGTTCACCCTTGTCCTCCAGGTGACCCCAACGCCAGCTGGGTTAGTAAGGCTGGGAGTTTGGGATGGGGCAACAGTGTGTTTTGGGTTTCATACTGTCCTACTGCCATTTTCTGAGCTGGGCTGTCTCTTGATATGAAATTAGTGATTAAATTAATTTAAATGACTGGGGTAATTTTATTTTGGTTCATTGTATTTGTTTGTAGTCATCAATTTCTACAACAATTTTTTTTTTTTCACAAATTTACTTTCTGATTAGCTTCCTCATTATTCATTAGCTGCATGATTAGCAGAGAGTTTTTCACAGTTATCAAGGAAATCCTTATCGGATTTGGTTTCTTTTTGCTCTTTTTTAGTGACATTCTCAAAACAAAGATTTGGAGTATGCATTCAGGTTGTCAGACTACAGTTTATTTGTAAAAGTAGAGAGATACTCTACACAACTAAAGTCATGCACAAACTAAAGTCATGACAAAAAGGTAACTTCAAGACAGGGATTCATTAAATGAACATTTCAGTCATATTGTGTGAACTAGGTACCTGAAATCATGCTAGTATTTCCTGTTGTCTTCATAGTTTTCCATATCTTATTTTTCTTGTCTCTCTATTTTTGAAAAGAAACCTAGTTTCATTGTATAACTCTATTCCCCGGATTTATGCATCATTCAGTGTTCCTTTTAGTTGCCTTACTTCATCCCTTTTCATATCAATTTTATATCAAGGTGACCTTAATTGAGCTTGGTAATACAACGTAGTGTTGTTGCAGGACCACCAGGCATCACATTTATTATCCACTAGGAATTTTTCTCTGAAAATTCTGCTTGCCACCAGGAAAAGAGTAATGGAACTAAGATGTATACTCATTCACATATTGATGTTGCTCTGAAGGCATTTATTATTATTTTTTTAATCCATGCCTCTAAATTCCATAGTTCATAACTCATCATCATGGAAGTGCAAGAAGTTAGATGAAATTTAATTGCATGAAATTTCAAAGATGCAAATTGGTCAGGGAAGGGAATATGAAATTCTATTAAGTTTTGAAAAGCATCTGATGCTAGCATTAAAAAAGCTCTAGAGGCAACAGAATTCAGTGTGTGAGGAAGTTCTTCAGAACCAGCCTTGCACAGTCTCCTCATAAACTGAAAAAAGCTTCTATATACCTGCATTTGCAAGTGGGGCAGAGAAAGGCACTCACTGTGGTAATGACATTAAGCCTCTAATTCCCATACTACTCTCTGAAGCAACTTGTGAAACATTATGCTTATCTACAGCTTTAATTTAAAGACGAAAGTGAGTTTAAATCACTCAATGAATGTGCCAGCAATGCTGTGTTTTCCCACTGGTAGCTAGTAGGTAACTGTAAAAGCCTCTCACTTCAGGCAAGCTGGTTTGTCTGTGCCTTAAATGACCATAGAGCAAACCTGTGATTTTTCCAGTGCTGTGGCTTATTTTTATTTTTTTTTTTTCTGAAAAGGATGACTTGGAGAAGTATATCAATCTCAATGAAACCTTAATCAGGTGGTTGAGGGAGGGAGTGTCCCACACACACCAGACTAACAGGCTACTTCTCTAGCAATGAGATGTGAGGGAGACTCATATTTGGTCCCATCTACTTGACCTAATTTGCAGGGGAAAGAAGGGAAGGAAAGGGTGCTGCTGTGCTCTGACATAAAATTTGAATGCTTGCAGGAAGGAGGATTGGTCAAGATGTCTAGAAGTACTTTCCCTTATCTCCTGGTGATATTTTGGTAACCTTAGTAATAGTGACTGTGAGCTGTTTGGAGTAGCATTAGCGCAAAGGAAGGAATTGGCTATCCAAATGGTTAATAAAGAATAGATAACCAGACAAATTAGTCTGGGAAAGAACCTCTTTGGCCTGAGACTGTGATAGCTTGAAAGTTTGATATGTAGTATACAGTAAGTTAATGAATGAAAGTGGAAAGCTTTGTGTGAGTGGAAATTGCTCTCATTGGTGCAGTGCATGCTCATTTAATAATGTATTGTAATGTAAGATTTACAATCTTAAATTGTAATTTAAGATTTTTTTTTTAAGAGGATAATTTAAAAAATTGCAGACTTAGAGATACTCTGCTTCTCCTTTAAATCTGACTTGTCATGTAGATTTCAATAAAAGCTTTCTTGTAAGTAGGTGCTGCAAGAGTATGTTGTGTTTGCATAAGCTCAACCACCTTGTACAAAATAAAACCCATCGAAGTGGTTCAGTTCACTGCTAAATTTAAGCTCACATTTTGCAGTAAGCATGTGAGTTGTGATTAGTTTCGTTGACCTTAGGGCATTTGCCATGCCTGAGTTTTGTTCAACAATGTCTGCAGAAACTGAGCAAGAATCACTTGCTAAACACTGAAATAATAAATGTAAGAAGAGGTAGTCTTGGTTCATTCCAAACAGCTTTTCAGTTCTCAAATGTAAAAGCAATTTTTCCCAGCCTTCAAGCTCATTCAGTGGGCAATAATACTATAGAAATACTCTCTGAATTTTTATCTTAAGGCTTAATACTATTTTCCCTTTCTTCCCCTAATGCTTCATATACCTCACAGTCATTTAATCCAATTGAGAACAATGATCACCCACTTTGTCCTGAGATTTCTTCTCAAAAGTGTCTCTATCCACTTTCCCTACCACTTCACTGGTATGAGTGCTCTTATGCAAACAGTGAGCGAAAAAATCCTTTACTTGAACTTGCTTTCTTTTATTATTTTGGGCTACTTTCCACTACTGTCATTGTAAATTGGAACGATAGATTACAACTTCTCTATTTTTTATGGAGCACAAGGCTAAGTTTTGAAGTTTGGCAGATGAGTAATTGAGAGCAAAAGTAGTTACACTTATGGTAGTCCCAATGTTTGTAGTAGCAAAACAAACACCTGTGTGAGCTGGAGGGTCCTAGCTCACTGACTTCAGTGAGGTGGTGGTGATTGTGATGCTCTCTCCTTCCCAGGATTTTTACCTAGATTTTGGGTCAAAAATGGCTGTCCAGAGAAACAGAGATGACAGCTATGAGATATTTCTACTATTTTTTTCTTTTTTTTTCCCTTCAGTCTTACATCTCCTCTCTGATGTGCTGTCAGCTTTGGTTAGAGATCTCGCAGATTATAATTTATAGAGATGACAAGCCTAGTTACCAGACTTTCTGAGTATATTGATGATCACAGGATTCAATCCACTTCAGTTTATACTTCAGCGTGTGTCATAATGACTTTATGGTAATTAACCAGCTTTCCCTAATGATCAAGTATGGCAACTCAGAATATGTTTTTCATATTAATCTAAAATCTCTACGAAGGAATCTTGAGTCTTATTCTATTGCTGATTTCAATTAGGCAGTTTTGCCACAATGATTATTTAAAATTAAGAAAAGTAAGAGAACAATTAATTATGAATTATTTATAAATTATTAATCATTATTGCATCACAGGAAAGCTGTGTCAGTTGTCAGAGTAGAATGAAATTTGACAGAATATATCCAACACACATTCTGTTGGCTCATGTCTACTTGTCATTGATAGAGCCACAGTTTTACTTCAGCAGAAATTCAGACATGAGGAAACACTTCCTTAATGTGAAAATCAGAGGATGAGATGCTGCCACAGTCAGTGCAGCCCTTCTTACTACAATGTCCAAACCTGCACAGGTCACTAATTTACATTTATTTAAGTCCTGCATTGGCAACATCATTAATGTCAAAGAGTTAACACAGCTGTACTAGTGTTTATTATCTTTAAAGACTCAGAGTCAAAACAGTTTGACTTTATATAATTCCCCACTCACAGATGGGGAATCCATAACCATTCAAGATGACGTAGCAACTTCTGGTCACCTCCTGGTAGCCCCTGGAATGCTAGTATCCCATGACAACCCCTTTCTGTGGTGTGGGGGGCCATCCCTGATGCTTGTAAGCTCTGCCAGCCCCTCCCTGCGCACATCTCCGGGTGCTCATCCAGCACACCAGCTCGCCACTCCACCTGCGGACCACAGCAGCTGTGCTCTATTAGCACATGGCTGTACCGGCGCTTTGGGAGCTCGTCCTTGCTGCCTTGGTGGGAGGCTTTTCCAAGCCCACAGGTGCTGGTCCACAGGGGCTTCAAGTTTACTTTGTATCATGGCAATAGCCCATCTGCTTTTTGGCTTCTTTGATTTAAGCTGTAATTAGTATAACAGAAGCATTGCGTCATCTGGCTTAAGTCTAGGTTTTTAAATGAAAAATTAGATCTTGCCTTCCTTTTTTCTTCCTTCTGCTTGAACATGCTCTGCATGGGGAGGGGATGTTAGCCTCCCTTCCTCACCCCGACATGCTGGTAGCACAGCCAGCAGCTCAGGATAGTGCAACTCCCGTCTCTCCTCTGTCATGAGCCTGTTTCTCCTCCCTCTGCCAGAATCACGGCTGGTGCTCTCCACTTGGGCCTGGTACCCTGCTCTTTCACCCCCCGGGCTGCAGTTCCTGTGCTGTCCTGACTTCTCTTTTGCCACTTTCAGGTTTGACCACGCAGAGACTCAGTGCCACATAGCAGGGGGGTTCCTGAGCCGCACTGCTTGTAACCAACATGCAAGGCTGTGCCTCTCAGCGCTGCCTTTAATGTCTCTTCAGGAAGGACAATAATGAAAATACCTATTAAACAAAGTATTTATTAAGGAAAGAAATCATTGTAGCTCGTGCTCTTCTTTATTCCATCAAGACTTAGTGTCTTGATATCTGGGCAACTCTATGCATAATATTTGTATAGTAAAAAATAGCAATACAACTTACTTAAAATTCAAGTCACTTTCCAACAATTTTTTTAAGTCCCTCCCCACACGATTTCTGCAGTGCTAATTATGCTCCCCCCTAGGATCAATGCTTTACTCATTTAAATATGTTGTAACAATATTGTCACCAATTATTTTTACTGCTTCAAAAGGCAAATTGCTTTATGCCAACAATTAGAAAACAATTGCTTTGTTTTTGCTTTATGTAAATTATTTGGCATTAGCATTTACCTTTTCAAGCAGGCATTTGATACAAGACAAGTAGCAGTACTGCATGAAAGGGTAGAAAGCAAAAAAATAATCATATCTCTCAAAAGAGAGAAAATTGTAGTAATCTCTGTGATAAACAGAGAATTCTTAGAAATCAAATACTGAAGTTACATCTGCTCTTGGGAAACCTGATCAGCAGCTACTGTACACAGCAGGTACAGCATGTTCTCACAGCACTTAGTGAAATTACAGTAGCTATCCTTACACCTGTGAAACACGTGGTATGTCTGATTTATTTTTAAACTTATGATTTGCTTTTCTTTAAACGTTAGGCACTATGTGCTTCTGTAGTAACACACTGTTTCTACCAGCAAATTATTTTAGGGGCAAGTACTACTTGCCTTACATGAACTATAATGTTGACAGTCCTGAATGATTGTTCACTTAAGGAAAGAAGATCTGCTGCCTCTCCCTGTCTGTTCTTTTAACTTCATAATTGCTTAACTGCAAAATGAAAGGAAAAAGTAGAGTAATGTCTCTTCCATAGAAATGCTCACATTTGTTTGCTTGTTTGATGGAAAACCAGTGGGTATAACTGGCAATTAAACAAAGACTGCAAGCTGAAATTGGCAGAGTAGTATTTCCCTTTTGGGCTTTGTCCTTTCATTTGCTGTTTGGGATTATGAAGCAATCACTAATTCAAGACAGAGACATCCATTTTAAAGCACTGGAAGTGTTTGTCAATTCAACTTAAGTGCAATAACCATCTGATGCTGAGGCTTAGAGATGGTTCAGTGTATGTGCAGTAGTTGAGGCTGACTGCTTTATTCAGTCAGCATTAGGATTTTCAAAACATGATTGAGTTGGGAAATGTCTGGGAACTGGGTTTTTTCCTCTCATACAAATATTATCTTTATTCTCTCACTTAGGAATCAGAAAGTCATATATGTCCATCTAAAATTGTTATGTGAAATAGTTGGAGTACTTGAGTTTATAAAACACTTGTGGTTTTGGGTAATAGAACAAATTTTCCTATTTAACCACAGTGTAAAGAGCATGTGAAAAAAATAATTCTTTATGCTGAGCACATTGACATTGAAATTTATGCAAGAAAGGCGGCTGAGTAATCTGCATGCCCAGACTGCACATGCAGACTGGGAGCCACTGGTTTGCCTGCACAGCAGTGAGGTGTGTGTCCCCTGGCAGCCCTGGGCGAGAGCTGGGAGCAGGGGTGGAGCAGAGCACTGTGTACCACTTGGGTGACACCAGCAAGGGGCTCTGCCCTCACAAGGCTGTGCGTGTGACACAGCAGCCCCAGCACGAGCTCTTTGCCGTGACTTGGCAGTGGGTGTCCTTGACTGGCACAAGCAAAGTACAGTGGTAAACCTGAGCTGTAGCATGGTGCAAAATGACTTCATCGGAATTGGTGTGCCCAGCTGGTCATACTCAATAAGTATTACCTGAAGTTGTGAAGTATTAGTGAGATGCTAATTGTCTGTGTTACTTCTAAAACAACAGGCAAACATTTACTATGTACTGCGTATATCTGAAAATGACCATTAATCAGTTGCCGGTTTACGTTCCTCTTACAAGTAGGATTTCACAGCCTGGTTTTGGAGCATGTACCCTTGTTTTGTTCCCTGCAGAGCAGAGGCCCTTGCCCTGCAGCTCTGCTTGTATCTGTTCCTCAAAGGTCAGCTGGACTGCAGTTTGAAGCTCTCTGCAGGCTGATGTAGGACCACTTTAAACGCTGCAGAGCTGGTGCTTAAATAACATTCAAATGAACTCCATTCCACCTCTAAGCTACTGTTGTACCAGATCTGCTTCACAAAGCAGTGCAGGCTTTCATGCCTTTCTCTGGAGAAATAAATCTGAGGCTTCATTCACATGAAAAAATCTCAGTATGATTTATTTACAGGTTAAGGGCCCAAGCACATCCCTATAAATAATGCTTTAGCCTTAGTTTTTCCTGTGTGAACTTTCCATTTTTTGTGTGTCTCCTAAGGCCTTCGGGTTATTATCACAGTGAATATCACTACATTTTATGTACCGTGTTGGAAAAGACAAGTTGTTTTCCTTCAGCCTAAAGAACTAACATCTAAATCTAGTCTGTGTAGTGCTGATACTTGACATCCTTTCTTCTTTTAATTCTTATCATGATTCTATTTCTTTCCAAGGTAGACACCTACCTACCACTGATCTATCTACTTTGATATGTATTTCAAGATGCTGCAAGTGGTCCAAATAAAAACTGTTAGGTTAAACAGGTTTCTTTCAAATATGATTATAGTTGTATAAAAATTATAAAAAAGTGGAAAAAAGGTAACAGAATATAGAGAAAAACAGTATTTATTTTATTTTCATAACTTTCTTCAAAGACCAGGTATAGTCCTTTTAATTTTCAAATTACAGGTATTAATATGGTTTACTAGAAGTCTAGCTTTGGCACATTGTACTGTCTGCTGCAAAATATTATTAGTAATCTCATAGATTATGCATTAGTCTTTATTAACTACTAACTATAACTAAATTAATTATTTTAACTGAAGTAAGAGCTGCAAGTCTGAAACCAGAACATTAATAAAATTGCAGAGCAAAACAGGAGTCATGTAAAACTATTCAATTTCTTTGAAAATGGGTATCCATAAAGACATTGTACTTTGGCATTGGTTTTATGGTTGCAATCAATATAAGTATGTCTTTTAAAACATCTTTCTGGTATTTTAATATCTGACACTTTTAGCCTAGTGTGTGAGAATAGAATACAATTACACATTTCTCACTGGGCTGCCAGATGATCTCTTGGTGGAATGACCCCGAGGTCAAAGATATAACAGGCTACTTGCTACTTTTTATGGTGTCTTTACTAGGACTATTTTTATTTAGGTATAGTGGATGCTGTTATGCATCTAGTGAGTCAGGGCCTTGGGACATTTAGGCCACCTGTCATCCCCTCTTAACAGCTTTGATCTTGCATGAACTGGTTGAAAAAATTATTGTGCCATTTTTCAGTTTCAGCCTGCAGTGGTTTAACACAGCTACTGACACTTTTTCACAATATGAGTTGATACAGACAAGCATTTTTGAAGAAAGCCCTAAGGCTAACAATAATATTTATATCTTCTGCCATTCATGGAAAAGCAGAGCCAATAAAGCAGGCAAAGGAACTGGTATGTGTTCCCTTTTGCTCATTAATGTTTCAGCTGATTCTGTGGGTGTTCTGTGGAAGAGTGGTTGCTTTCATTTTCTTATGAAAAGAAAATGCTATATTTCTTATTCAAATCTATTGCCTTTGAGATTCTGCTTTAAGCTTTTTCTTGAAGGATGTTGTTCATCTCCTTTACACAGAGAGATGCACAACACAGAAATATATATGCATTGAACAGTGCTGGATTGGCCTCGAAAAAACAGATGCACTGCAGAAACAGTGTATGACAAATGTAGATGGAGAAACAGAGCACCCGGCACAATAGGAAGTGCCTAGAACCTTCCAGGCTGCATATCTATTTGAAGGAGAATGGGAATGGTTCTCAGAAAGGCATATATCTCCTTTCTGCAGTTGCATGCTGTATCCCTCATCCTGAAGGTTCCACTAGTCTGACTTCCTTGATACAAAGAACACCCAGCTCCCACTGCTCTTTTCCCTGGCTGTCTTGCAACAAGCTTCTGTTCTCTCCCAGTGCCCCATCACTGTGAGGTGCTGTCCATCCTTCTCATATTCCTACAAATTTTAAGAGTGCATTTCCTCTGAGCTCCTGCTCGGGTGCTTAAGCCTCACATCACTTTCCCTTCCTTAATAACTACTCAATCTCAGAAAGCTTATAAAAACATTTATGATCCTAAAGTAGAATGTAGAAGAGAAACAGAATTTGGGTTGCAATATCCCACATTGTACTTGTTGGTACCTGTTTGGGTGGTTTAACAAAAGCAACCATTTTCTGTCTATTTTATTCTTTACTACAGTCCAAATATCCCCTCTACAACTTCATAACCAGAATTTGGCAGCAGGGTGGTAGCAGAAAGTTGTGACATGCAGATGGGGCTGATGCTTCACTCCAGCATCTGTTAGAGAAGCTGAAAGGCTTGTGATCCTGAGATAAAATTATCCGTTCTGCCACTGAAGAATTGAAAGCAGCAGTCAGAATGTCTGTGCAGGTGCATGGGAGCAGATCCACAGCACTTTTCTCTCCAGCACATTTGGATTTGTATTGCTAATAAGGCCCTGTATTGACTGATGCAAATTGTTGGGGTTTTTTTTGTTGGTGTTTGTTTGTTTGTTTGTTTGTTTTTTAAGGTAATTCAGTTAGAAAGGGCCAGGAAGCCCCTACTTTCACCCACTCACATCTGTTTATAAAAAATCACACATGCATTTGGGCCCGAAGCAACCTACAAGATTTTTTAAGGAAAAATGTCCTTGACAGAACAAGCGATAAATAAGTTATCTTTTCAAGAGAGAAAATATGCTGTTGTAGATAAAATTGGACTCATTAAGACTGATTCAGAAAATATTTCTTAATCAAATCCAAGAGAGAAGGGTCCTAATCTGTGACTGGGATGGCATTTGTATGTGAAGTACCTTGATAAGGATCAAAATAAGTAAAATAATTTTTTTCATTTTAAAGTACCAAAGTATATAAAGCACCACATTAAGTGCCATTGTTTGTGTTGTGTATACAAACTACATGTATGGGATTTCTATGTATTATTTGACATAGTGTCATACACACATTTGCTCATGTACATGGTACTTTACTATTTTAATACTGGTTTCATGGATGTGTTGACGAATACATGTAAATTGTTTTTTTCATTTTCATGTTTTAAAGTGCCACTGCGTGAAGAAAAATTTGGATTAAGTTGATTTCTGTTACTTAGAAACTAGTCACGAAAGTCCAGGATAATTCCATGTACGTGTGGGCACTTGGTTGTCATACTTAAATTAGGATTCTAAATTAGAAATTTGTATTCTAATGGTGAACTGTGGGCTGGATCATGTTTGAAAGTTATTTTACTTGAAAATCATTGATAGTATAAGAAGTAATAATAGATTTCATTTAAATGCTGAAAATGTAGTGATGTGAATCTGGAACCAATATGGAGGAGTGGCATTCCAGCTGTTTCTCCTTGTTCCTAATATCATGGTGGTCAGCGAAATCAGTGTTTCTCACCAGCTTTGTATATTGCATCCACCTGTTCTTTCCCACTGTTTCTCAGTCATCCACATCATCCTAAACAATGTGAAATAATAAAGTACTACTGAAATGTCATGGGGCAGATAGAAAAATCTGGTAATAACTCAAAGTTGAGACACACTGAAAATTCACAGGAAGATGAGAATAATACATGGGAAGATCAGGGTGACCTTAAAACGGCATTAACAGAAATGGAATGAAATGTTCTAGTACAAGGTCAGGTGCTTAAGAACTGCTAATAAGAAGTCTACTGTAAATTAAAAATGAGTGATAATGACAGAGACCCAGTTAATAATAGAATCTCTATGTAATAGAGCTTTGAAAAAGACAAAAGCCTTCCTAGAATGTGTAAGTTCAGAGACAGAGAAAGTATTTGTGCTCTTGTAAAAGGTCTGGGTGAAATGATGGTCAGTCATATTCCAAAACTGCTAGCATACTTTCATGCATATAACTCAAGAATTATCTGGGTTAAGGAAAACACAAAACCCCACAAGAAGATATCCCTGCCTCATAGTTCACATGCATGATGTATTGTATGCTTGTTCTTATAAGAGAACATTAAATGACAGCCTGGTGACTTCAGATTCTTCTTTCTTTACTGTAGGTGCCTTTCTCCCCTAACATTTTTATAGCCACAGCCCTTTACAGCTACAGACTACCACTCCTGATCCAGTCCCATCTGATTAAAGTAATTTTCTATTTTAAATGTGCTTGTACTTGAAAATAATTAGAGGTTATGGATTTTAAAATAGTGAACTTTTAAACTGAAAGTTTTAAAAAAGAGCATGTGGGATGATCAGGACAATGGAGAACATATCTTATGGGGCAAGACTGAAAGATCTCTGCTTAACTTATGCTTAACAGACTTTTGAGTCTGACCATTGACAAGACTCTCTGACAGTCACACTCCCAAGGCCGGAAACTTAAACTGCTGGGACCGAAGCCCCTTCACAGAAACATCCCGAGCTGGTGCCCCCGAGAGCCACCCCAACAAAGGAAGCCCTGGCCTTTTACCCCCTCACAATCTTTACCTATGCACCAGTCTTGCTCTTCCTCCCGTCTTTGGCTCCTGTCCCTCTCTCCGTGTCCATCCATGTCGCTGATATCACTCGTCTTCATCTCCTTTGTTATCCAAAAGGTCTGCAGTTCCCAGCTCCTGCTGTATCTCTGTGTCCATTCATCTGACTGGCATCACCCTTCTTCGTGCCCTTTGTTATCACCAAAGCATTGGCAGTTCATGGCCTTGTCTCAGGCTCTCACCCACAGCTCGCTGTGCAGCTTGCAAACCGAGCTACCCGCACCAGATGTATTCCTCAACGCTTGGAAAACTTGAGTCCGCAGGAGGGTAGGATTGCTTTCCCTAGATGTACTGTTGATGCCTTCAGTTGGGTAAGTAGTTTGAGACAGAAAGTTACTACTTAAGATAAAAGGTAGAGAAAACTTTAAATAACAATAACAGTAATGGGCCTGAGTAAACACATTTTGTATCCCAAGAAAAAAGGTATAAATACTGTAGGAGTTATATTCTGGAACAGCCTTGTAACAGGAGCGGTGGAGAAGCAAGCCCTCAAAACTAATTGCTCCTCTTTGATTAGTTTAAAAAAGGGATTAGTTATGTACATTGTTTGTCATAGAAGGATACTGGGCTTGAAGGCCCTTGAGGGACTTTCCAGTTTTTAGCTTCTTAGTTTTTTTCTTTGCCAGACACCAACTTTTAATTTCTTACTTACCTTTTCCAAATTTCAATTTCCACAAAGCAACATTCAGTTTTCTTAATACTGACACAGACTTTCTTCTGACTTAATCAAGCACCAGTTATTTATATTACAGCAACAACTCACTCACCTTGGTTAAACCAGGGGCTATGTGCTATTTGTATGTCAATCCCAAGGCAAGTTAACTCGAGCACTTAAAATGTTATATATTCTTTTTCTGTTCGGAAACTGCTAAGTATTTTACAAGGAGTAATTAAACTCACAACAGTTCAGTGACTTATTGACCTTGTGCAAAGATAGCTTTCAGGTCAATGACAGAGCTCCAAAAAGAATATTTCTCTAGTTCTAAAAGATAGTAAATCTCTTTCCACTGACTAGAAGGTAACAACATAGGTATATTTTTACTGTATTGTACTCTATTTTAGGCTATTGTATACAATAAGATTCTGTGAAGAAAATATAAATACAGCTTTACTTCATAATATCGGAGAAATATCTTGTGATGCAAGAATGAGAGGTTTACACAGGCTTAATTTGTAAAGAAGTTCATGCTTGAGATCTTTATCTCAGTTTTAGAGTTATTTATGATTCTTAGAATAAATTACTTGGCTAAAAAAACGTTATAAAAATAGACACTTTTTAAAGGCTGGCAGTAATGAAAGAGCAATGTTGCATCATTTGTCTCTTTGCATCATTGGGTGTTGACACAGCCGTGTTAATTTTTCCTAAGTTGACATTTCCAGAACTAAACACTTGCTTAATTCTGGTTTTATGTCCCAGAAATATTGGTGGTAAAACATCTCTCATACATCGCAGTATCTAGACAAATAAGTACAAAAAATGGTAAAAGTGCAAAAGTGGTGAATTGCCTAGACAAGTATGTGGTGTCTGCTTTCATTGTCAATCCTTCAAACAGTGAAGTGTTAAATAATTTGTATGAGAAGTATGTTAACCTGAGTGGTACTGAAACTCTGGAGATCTGTGACTGATAAATAAATTATTTTCGTCTGGTAGCAGCATGCGCCCTTACTATGTGGTGTCATGCTGAGTAGCTGAAAATGAGATAGCAGGGACATGATGTCATAGTGTTATAAGTTTGGATTGAAAAAAAAAAAAAAACAAGCCCAAACAAAACACAGAAATTTAAGATCAAAACCATGACTTATAAAAGTAGATCTTTTTCTAGTGTGCAAGTAAGTGTCATGCTAGACCATTTAAAGTGAAGCCATAATTAAACAAACCATTGAAAATGGTACTTTGGGAAACAAAAGAAGAGGTGAAGATTTACATTAGAGACTCATGCTAAAAATTTGTGAGCCACAGGGGCATCTGCTACCTGCAATGTCACATCTGGATAGTTGCAAGTAATCAAATTGCCAGTGGGTTAAGTAGGAGGAATCACAATTCTTGATATCATATGCAAAAAAGAAATATTTCTTTCAAATGTCAATGCAAATACAATCTTGCTTTTGAGTGCACTTGAAGTTGTGTCGTGCACAGCATGAAATAGTGCAAGCCAGGGCAATGTGGTAAAAAAAAAAATGTCAAAGAGGTGAATTCTTTGTATTTATAGATTAAACAAGCCTGTTCTCTTGGGTGATTAAACCATGTCATCGCTGCCTCGCCCTCTCCCACATTCCAGGAAGGATGATATAGGAAAATTTCATGTAGGTAGTTTTGATATAATCAGATGTGATATCTTTTCATCAAGGCAATTGGAAAAAGTCAGATACTTATACTATTAATTTGTTATGTCCCATATATTTCTTAGAGTTCAGTACCTAAAGAGGACAGCCTAGCACTAAGCACAAAGAGACCCAGAAATCTCACTTGTTGCTATCTATGATTCATATAACTCCAAAAGTTGCCAGGTACTTCTGTAGATCAAAAGAGCTTGATTATTGTCCATCACTTGAAACCTCTTAGATCAGGTACAGGAAGAAATCTAGCCATTAAGTACAGTGCAAGCTGCAATATTCATCTAGGAAGCAGGGCAATTTATTTTTTGCCACTCTGTTTTTACAAAGTTCGGACTAATTTGACATGAAATCTTTAAATTCTCTTTCACTTAGGATAAAGCCATGACTTCTGTGTCACTGTTTAGGAAGCTTGTCACCTCATTTTAGACATGATAAGGAATAAGAGCAGTAACGATAGGTGTGTACATATATTGAACAAGTATAAATGAAACAGTAAAGAAGACTGTTGCCTCATTATGGGATGCATATATCTTGATGGCTCTTTTTGAAAAAATTGAAGAATGTAGTTGCAATTTGCCATGAAAGCTGCATATGTTAGAAAGCAGCAGATTTATTGCTAGAAAGTGATAGTACAGTACAACACATATAGCAGCCTTTCCCCCCAGTAAAATACCTGTTCAAGGCCCTGATGTTGAGGATTCTGTCAAACTCAGCCAGTCTGCCCTGTAGCTATCCATAATATTTCCAGTGAAGATTGAGTTTCAAGTTGTATTTAAGTGGCATTCAAATTCTTGTGCACCTGTATATTAAACTCTCTTCTGATTTTTGTATGTGTGCTGTCTTGCAAAGAAAATTGTGGGTCTGTTTTTAATTGTCTGCCTTCCCAAAATGCTGTCAGGCTAAGGCATATTATCTTATATATCATCCATGAACAGTTCAAGACTAATTAGCCTTTCACCCATTTTAAACGTATCATCTATCCTGAAGGCAGAGTATGGTGCTTGGCAGCCTCTTCCATCACTTCAAATTCCTCTCTGTGTACTGTATAAATAATCTGTGGAAAAATTACACTGTTCTGTGAATAGAATAGCTAGAGATACAGATGGCATATTCTGTACTATTCCACAGTCTGAGTCTATACAGATTACCCCATTTGAACATTACATGAAGGATAATAAATATTTTTCACATGTCCTATAATCCTACAAAAAAACTGACATATTAGCATTCATTCTGTGATTTTAGGACTTCATGCATTTTTTATTTTGCCTAGTAAATGTTATTAAGTGTACATAGAAAAAATGAGAGCACAAATGATAATCAGTTGCACTGATGATATTTGGATGTCTTACCTCTATAAGGATTATTAGCTACTGTCGTAAGCAGATTTAATAACCTACTTGTTTACTTCCTGAAGTATTAGGAAGTATTAAGCTTATTAGTTCTATTTCTTGTGAATTTAAATATCTGTCCAATATCCACAAGTATGAAAATATGTTGTCTGCCATAATGGTCATGTCTTCAGTCTGAAAGTACACAGAACATTTTATCTAATGACTTCAGTTTTGCGTATCGTTTGCGATGTTGAGATTTTACCTCCCTTAACAGCCAAGAGCAAACAGAGAGCAGGGCAGGCAGAATGGAGACATGCCGTTTTCCTGTGTAATGCTCTGTGAACTGGCACCTTATTATCTCACTGTACACTAGGATAACTCCTGTTATTGGGTTTGGCTGTTTACATTAAACATTGGTAACCAATGCCTGAGGGTAAAATCCTCACTAAAAGCCTCAGAGATTAGAAAAATCTAGAGCAAAATGCTGTTTATTCTTCTCCATCCTTGTCATGCTGAAAGGAAGAGAACTGCTACCGTCTACAGATTAAGCAGTGATTCTGGGAGAAATCTTTACCAAAAAGGTACATTTTACAACCTCATCTGACACCATAAGGGTTGGATTTAACCTGATTTCTGTCTTAGCCATCGGTTGTGTGGGCAGGATTTTCTGCCAGGACATGCTTTGGCCCCAGCATCTGTGAGTCAGCTGGTTGTTGCTGCCTGACAGTACTGCAGCTGATAGAATCTAAGCTGTCACTTATGAATAAATAAACAGGCTTCCTGCACTGCAAAGCCGGTATTCATAATGTGAGCTGATGTATCTCTTTCTCAATAAACTGCCTTTGCAGAAAATCTTTGTGAGCCAAACTGTAGGATAACGAAAAGCATGAGCTTAATTACCTTATGTTTCAATACTGCTTTTCAAAGCTATTTAAACAAGTTATACTATTAACCAAAAAAATTTGATTTTTTCCAAATGACTTACACATTAGCCAAAATGTCTTGGCCTGGTAAGGAGATGGAATACATGACTGTATTCTCTATTCTTAGTGACTATGAACTGTTTTGTTGGAATCACTAGGAAGAACAGAACTTACTCTTTTGTTATTTTGCTTCTATTTTTTTTTGACTAAAGCATACCTAGGTTCTTCTCTGAGGTCAACATAAAAACAACTAAAATCCAATGTTTTTTCTGTCATTCTCTTTTAGGAATTGTTTTACTTAATTTCTACTATATTTGGACCATTTTTTCTCTTGTACTGTCATTCAATCATACCATTTTTGCTGAAGTGAGATCAGAAGGCAGTGTCTGAATATTTTTTACTTGTAAATGACTTTTGAGCCCCCCTTTTGAGCCTTTTTAATATCCATTTTAAAGATGAGATTGTGAAATATCTTGGAGCTTTACATAATGACATTGATATATTCAAGACAATACTTTTCTTTGCATTGATGCAAATATTCTAAAGCTGGTTTAAAGTTATGGATTAGAGAAATGGTTGAAGCCTTTTGAGAATATAACAAGACACAAAGGAGACTTTTATATTAATAAGTCCTATGCATACAAGCATACATACCTTTTATCCTGGATTGGATCATCTTCAAAACTCCTCGGGAAAACTCACTGAGGGGAAAACTCATGAAATTTACCTACATCCACCTTGGAGATTGCAGCTTTTGACCTGGTGGGTCCATGCATTTCAACTGTGTCTCTTGCTCCCAGGAATCTGAGATAACAGGTACACCTGCTAGCATTACTCAACCTAAAGTCTGTTGCTCTCAGTTTTCCTATTTCTGCTATAAGTATGAGAATGTCCATGTGTGAGTGTACTGGGAGGAGAGCAGCAGAAGGTCATCTCATTACACAGTGCACACTCTAGTTTCAGGGGAATATGAAATTCAGTCACTGTGTGGATTCTGGACATTTTCCACAAAACTGTCAGAAGGCGGCCATGGCCTTTAATGATCACCAGCATCTATGTTCAGTTGAGTGTGACTAGATGAAACAAGAATTCAAACTGAGTCTCCTCAGTGAATTATCTGCTGATTGAGATGTAGCTCAGTGAGAGTAAAATGGTCCCATGAGCAAAAATTTCTCTTGAAAAAGCAAGTGGAAAAACCTGATTTGAGGCTAGGAAGTGTTTTATGGACAGGTTGTGATGCAGAATTCTGATAAAGATGGAAAGGAGAGTGATAATAAAATGTTAATAACTGTTAACAGTTATTTTTTAGAAAGAAAAATGCACATCCCTTGTTTATACAAAAAACCTCCCAACTCTTAATTTCTTCTCTTTCTGTGGAAATATATTCTGTATGATCTGCACATAGAATTCACGGAAATTCTCATGACTGATGTTGCTCAGAGTTTCAATATTTCTTTCTGTGAGATATTTCAGATTAATAACAACTGGCACCTTGTGTTGAATTAAAGAGCAGCTTTCAAGTCACATGCTTGCTAGCTTTTCTTGGCACCTTTTTGGGTGAGAATTGGCAGAATTTCCCTTAATTTCTACCTTTCTGTTTTTCTTATCCTATATTGGATAGTAAAATATTAGAAAACATAGCAGAGAATAAAAGAAAAAAGAGCAGCCTGAGGAGAGTTTATTATACAGCACAGGAAAATTCCCCCAAGATACAATCTCTTTTTATGTAGAGAGAGAAAAATACTGTCTGCCTGAAACAGCATAGTACAGTCAAGCCTTTTCAAACAACTCTGCTTCCTCACAGACTGGAAAAGTGCCTCCGAAAAGGGTGAGTTTTGGGTTGAATGATGATCTGCTCTTCAGTTCCTTCCTGGAAAATTCTTAGACCCAGTTATTTCACTCATCTTCACCCCAAATCAGAGGCTCCTAGGAGAGATCCTGTTTGCCATGAGTGATGTCTCCAATGGTACTTTTACTTTGTCAGCCAAATATTATCAGCAGTTTGTAGATGAACTTGATAAGAAATCTGACCATTCCTATTCTTATTTAAGTATGGATAATTCTGTGTAAATATTTATTGGAATTTTATCTGCTCTTTTTTTTTTTTGTAATGAGCATATTGTAAATGTGTAACTGTCTGCCCTGAAGTCTGCAATAGATAAATGTAGACAGAGCATAGGTAATGAGAGTGGTTTGTCATAGCCTTATAGACTTCAGGGGCCTAGTATAAATCAAGGTCTAAGTCCCAGGGGGCTCATAATTTTTAGAGTGTACTTTTATTTTCCATTTATACTCTGATAACAAGTCATATTTATTATGATCTTACTAATGGCAGGCCTTCACTCAAGTATTAAAGAATATATAATTCACAGGTGATTAGAATTGAAAATAAAAAGGCCCTGAAGAATATCATCCCTACATCATTACTCAAACCATTTTAATGAAAAAATGTGCATTTTGATGAGACAAATAAAATGGATGAGAATTAAGATAGGGAAATCGCAAATTCACAGTACACAAACAGTATTTGCATAAGGACTACCAGTTTATAGGTGATTTAAATTCTTTTCACAAATTAAACTATAGCAAGAATATTGCTCAATTATTCATACAGTTAATTACCTGGCTATACAGCAAGTGTTTTTCTTATTATATTAAGTCATTTAAAGGTTTTCTGCTACACAAGTGGCATATCATATACTTGGATTAAACCCAGTTTTAAATCATGGTTATACTGAACAGTGGACTCCGGTTGAAAGTGTATCAAGAACTTTAATTTGGAAAATGTACTTTTGGAAAAGTAAATACCTAAATTGGAAAGAAATGATCGACCAATTGTCCAGGCCAGCACCAAGGCTTCAGAGGAAATAACTAGGACTTTGTACATAAAGCTAATTGTGCTTCCCTATTTGGTTTATAATAGCATAAATCCCAACAGAGCAGATTCAGTACCACTCTGCAAATTTCAGCAATAATCTTGGTAATGATGTAATATCCTGTAAAAATTACTGTGAAGCCATATAAGTTATGGTACTCAGATGGTGGAAGGCCAGTTTTTGCTTTCAGTTGTACTCTGCTCCAGTTGCTTATGTACACTCTAAGGTAGGATGAAGTTCAGACTTCAGACACAACCTTACATACTTCAAAAGTTTGTTTCTGGAAACTGTATTATTCCCATGCTAACAGTTGTCTGCAAACATTCACTCAAACTTCTGAAAATGGCAGTCCCATTTTTTCACATCACAGGGCTGAGATTTTGAGATGTTTCACCCTAAACTAGTGTTAGTAGAAATCAGGGAGAAAAAAAGGGGTGATACAACTACTACTACTACTAATACTACTACTACTACTACTACTACTACTACTGCTGCTGCTGCTGCTTTCACTATTACTTACAAAAATGAAGTGCATTTGTTTACAAGATATGATTCAAAGCTTTTCTAGGAATGTTTATCTATCTTTAACCTACTCATACTGCCATTTTTCTTTCCTAATAGACAAGATTATAGCATATGGTATGAAACTTTTTCATACACATTCCTACTAAAATAGAACATGCAATACTGGATGAGAAGCATTTCTAATAACTCAGCAATTCCTATCAACTTTCTATAAGGAGTGCTGAATATGTTCCTCTTCCTTTATGACAGCAGACTGAAGCATATTTCTAAACAAAAATAATGATTTCCAGATTAAAAAATAAATGTTTTTCTGGAACTTATGCATGTTTATATCCATAACATAATTTGTCTACTGGGTCATTATTTATGTTGCTAACATTTTTAATATATATTTGAAAGATCTGGAATTTCTTATGTGGTGCAAATATTTCTTTTAATCATGGTGAGAGTTTAAATAAAAGGAAAATAATATCTAGTTGATAGATTTGTTCCATTTTAAAAATTCAGAGAAGACGTTCTAATTCATGAATTAATACTTACTTATGTTTGGTAAAATAAATGTATAAGATTAAATATGTAGATATATATTTAAAAATACACTTTCTGTAATTTTTCACAGTTTTTCTTGTTTTTGCAGGCACAGTTAAGTTAGCTTTCTTGTAGGTAGCACACACATAGTATGTTTTAAATCTCAAATTGACTAGGTGCATAGATATAATTCCCAGAAGCACAAAAGGTGTTCAGTTGTAATACACTATCTCAGTTAACATCTGATTTAGAGGATTATCAAGACCTGATGTAATTGCATCTTGAAAATATTTGTTCACATTTGTCTATATATTCTTATGTACCATGGTCACACACATTTCTTGCTCACTTTCACTGAATATTTATTCCTCTAGATCTCTTAAATTTACAGGACAAGACGTTCATTGAATCAAACTTGATCTGACACTGTTCTTAGCAAACATGAGGCCTTACCATGAGCATTGTGTTAGACCAAAACTGAACAGGAATTAAGTGAATAGCCATGAGATACATGTAAAACTGTCAATTTACATGAATTTACATTCATCTGTCCTCACTCATAAATTTCTGTTATTTAATCCTGTAGTTTTCTTTTGCTTTTGCCCAATCTGCTCATTTTTCTTGAATTTTTTTCACTGAAATTTTCCTTTCCTCAATAATGTTCTTACAAAGTTGCTGTTCTTTACTATTACAGTGCAGTTTCTGAGTTATAGAATGTTATACAAATGCAAAAACAAACCCCCCCAAGTAATTTTTACCTATGTTAAACCAAGAAAGACTCACCTGTGCTCTAAAAAGAAGATTCCTTTGCCATCAATGACTCATCTGGGTTATGATAATTAAGCAGAATCCGTGTATTGATTTTTATGCTAATTAGTTCCTGTTTCAGTTCCGCTGGAGAAGGTTGTTTCTATCAGGTGATTGTCATGCTCTTAGTGAAGGTACCATATCTATTGGAAGCACTTCACAGGAAGGTCACAGCAGAATTATAGCTACATTACCAGTGTTAGAGATAAGCTTTTGCTTTTCAGTTTTAGTCTTTTTGCATATCTAAATCACAGACTCCCATAATTAGAACGTCTTAACCTTGCTAGTTAAGGTTTATTGTTACTGAAGATGGGCTCTTCGTGCTTTAAGCCTGCAAATCACTTGTGGGGACAGAGTGGCCTGCCATCCTCTAGGAGTGTTTCAAGTGTAAGACACCAAAATGTCACAGCTGAGCTCCACAAGACTGATGCATGACTTCAGTGTCTTTTCAGCTCCTTTTTATCCTGTCGGCTACACATGTAAGGTAACAGGGGTGGCTGAGGGGAAGTAGTACAGCCTGCCCCTTTGTAGGTAACCTGCCTTTCCTCCAAAGTGAGGGGTCTTTGCCTGCTCTGCCAGGAGGGAGCCCTTGTTACCTCACCTGAGCATTGCTCAAATGAGCTTTACACTGAAGAAGCCAAACTGTCTGATGGAGTACATTAACAATTAAACAGTATGGAGTGTGCTTCGGTTGCTTTCCTCCCCTGGCTCTTAACCCTTGAAAAGTAGCAACTCCATATGTACACCCCATGGATCTTAATAACTGAACAAAACTCAAGGCAACTTAAACATAAGGTGAAAATAAATAATGTTTTTAATGACATGGTGTTGGACAAAATCTGATTGTGGATATTCTTGTATATAACAGTGAGTAGTGATCGGAAAAGGTCTATTGGGTTGGGAGGTCTCTGTTCTTCTAGCACAGGTTTGTTTTTCATAACACATTTCTTAAAAATACTTTCTTGTTTTGTTTTATCAGGAGTCTCAAGCAGTAGGAAGCAAAGAGAAATTACATTTGAAAGGCTATTTGGCAACTTGATTTTTATATGTGTCAGGAAAGTTTTTCTAATATGGTTTCTATGTCCTCCCTTAGTAGCATTTGGTGGATCATACTAAATTTTTTTCACACTGCACTGTATAATTTTTTTATACATGCCCTTGATGCACATCTTCCTGTAGATACTCACAGGCTCTTTCCTACTAATCATCAGCTATTGCCAGAGATTCACAGCTAAAGGTTCTATTTGCCATAGTGGGTACTCAATACTCTGTCTTCCTTAACCTCATTTAGAAAAGATCATTTTAAAAGCTGAGTGAGCAGGTCAAGTTCCTTTATTCTTCCATCTTTGCTTTCATTTCTAAAGGGTGAAATTTGGTTTCCCATAAACGTTGGCATCTAGTGACAGTTTAGATATATTGAAGCATCCCGCCTGCCTTCCAGCCACCACTGCAAAATAGTGTGGGTCTCCTCTGCCTTATTCACCTACTTCATATGGGTCATTGTCCCCCAAGGATGTATCAGAGAAGATTAGATAGCTAAATCATAATCAAAATGACTACACTAGACATGGACAAGTGAATTTAGACCATCAAGCAACACATTTAAAATTTACTCCTGAAATAGTGTTAAGGACAATGATTCAAAAGTATCCATTTAGAGCAATAACTGATGATAACCAGTGAAGAGTCTGTAAGTATGCTAATACCGAGATGTCAAATTTGCTAGGGAAAAGGAAAAAGCATTAAATGTGGGAGTGCAGACTAACTACACCCTGTCCCCTCATCCACCCCCTGAAAGTCCTACAGGTCAATTTTGAGTCTCCTTTCAAGTGCAAAATTTAGAGACTTCTGTTGTCCATCTATGGATCAGATTATCATTCACTTCATAATTACTATTAATAATAATTGTTAGCATTCGTTTGGATAAGTTCAAGTAAAGACAGTATTTGGGGAAGTGTCATGACTATTGATAATAGCATTGAAAACTAAATTTTAAAAAAAGTGAAAATAATTTGTATCTTGTAGGAAATCTTGTAAGACAACTGGAACGAGGAAAAGAGTATTCTTTAGCTCAATATTGAATTAAAAGCATGAGTTTTTCCAGTAAAGGTGTTCACGCTAAGTTACATTAAGTTATCAATTTTACCCCCTGTGGGAATTCTTTTGTTGTTCTGCAAATCATACCAAATCATTAATTTGATATGAAATAGTGCTGACTGGAAAAAATAAGAAAGGATGTCCCTACTACTGAATAATAGGATCAACACTTTTTCCATTTTTGCTGCGAATTTGACAGCTATGTCTTTGTAAAAGCCAAACTAATACGGTCAAAGTAAAACATCTGTAAAAAGAAAACTGCTGGTCCGGCAATGTTTTACAGTGCTGACACAAACTATGAGGTAACTCTTCAGCTTGCTTAGTGCATATATCATTTTCTATTGATACTGATATTATTTTGTTGGCTATGCTGTTTTACCTTTTTTTTGGTTATGCTGTTTTTCTCACATTTTAACTGCGTTTAATTTTGATGGTAACCCACAATATGCTTTATATATGTAGGATATTATAAGAATCGATTTTTTTCTCTTCAAAACCATTGTCTATTTTGAATAAAATTCCCCTGAAGCAACGACTTCCTACTAGTTGCTTTTTTCTAATACGGTTGACATAGTAAGACCTATCTAGCTGCTGAGAAACCCCACCAACAATCTACAATAATACCAATATTATTTATTATTTACTTCAGGAGCTATTAGTGTCTCCCTCAAAACATATAAGGTAACAAATTCCCTGTACTGAACAAGTTGATTCAATTGATTTCTGGCAATAACAACTTTGTAATAAAATGGAATTGTAACTTAGAAACATGGGAAGTAAAATAACCATAGAAATACTCTTGTACAATATTTTTATTGTATAAAAGTATCATTGAATTGAAAGCATCCTCTGCTTTCTTGAGGACTTGAATGTTTTTCTGGTGTTTTTTCCGCAAAATATACAATAAAGCAGTCTTTTTAATTTCCTTGATGACACATTGAGAAAGTTATTGAAAGACTATTAAAAATGTTGTTCATAATGCTGTTGAACAGCTAAAATAGCCCTGATTTTGTGATAGGCACACACAGTAGAAAATATAAAGAGAAGTTTGTTTCCAGTTTTTGAGGAAATGCGAAATATATAGCAGAACATATATAAAGCACTGATAAAGATGATGCAGTAATTCTATGCTGTTCCTTGAAAAAGAAACTCAAATGACAAAAAAAATCAGTGGGAATCACTTGTTTACACTGAAGCTGCTAGTCTCCAAGACACCACTTTCCAGACACTTGTGGACAGCTTCATTAGAAAAGGAGCAAGCAGATGATTAGAGTGTCTGGTGTCCAAAGAGCAGTGCCTGCTAACACTGACAGATTAAATGGGTACGGGGGTAATCGCTAACTGCAGTCCTGTTTCCATCACGGGGTATTAACTAGTGATGCTGGCGAAG
Source organism: Ptilonorhynchus violaceus (assembly GCA_013397565.1). Classification (NCBI taxonomy): domain Eukaryota; kingdom Metazoa; phylum Chordata; class Aves; order Passeriformes; family Ptilonorhynchidae; genus Ptilonorhynchus; species Ptilonorhynchus violaceus. The sequence continues at coordinate 169,888 of VZRJ01003859.1, forward strand.
CAAAAAACAGAGCTGTGCTTAAAGCAGAGCTTCTTAACATCTGGGTTTTTCTTACTGTTCACATTCATCTCACCTGAATGTGTGGGTAGCTTTGGGAATGGGTTATAGAGCTCTTTTCTGGAGGTGTGTTGAGCCATAGAGCTTTGTGAAGCTTGTGAACACTTTTTTCTTTCAAGGTCATACAGAAAAGATTAAGGGGTGTGCTGAAACTATTGTGAAAGTTAGTTGCTAAAATAAAAAAAAGTGCATTTTAAAAAATATTCTCATTCTTTTGTCTGAAAGACAAATCGGTCTATTGCAATAGAATCACTGGGAAATGGTACTAATACAATTCTCTTAAAGTAAAGGGAAAGGGATCATGAAAATTCACTTAGATGGATAACTCAAAAGTATTTTAAGACATAATCTTATCTAATTAGTCATATGTTCTGTTTTTATAATTATTTGAATGAATGTCTTTTGTGGGACCAGTCTGTGGATCTGTTGAAATTTAAAGTCTGCTGGAAAAAGTTACATCCTGAAAAATTTTGGGTGACTAGTGCGCGTAATAAATGCCTGGATAATCTGAAAGAGAGATGTGTTTCTCTACAGCACTCTACAGAACCCTGATTCTGAGCTATTAAAATGTAAATTGCCTACTGGATTTCTAGATTAAAATATGACATATTTATTGAGCACAAAGAACACAGGAATTAGAATCCAAGAAGTGAGTACTCTTTTTTTAATTGAAATCCTTCAAATAATTACAATATAACTTCCACTCCAATTAATATTTTTCTCTTATATTTTAATTAAGTAAAATTAAACCTAAGGGTTTTTTTCACTTTGTGCACTTACCCAAAGAAGCATCATCTTTACAACAACTGAGAACAACCTTTATGCTTAAACATGTCTGTCATTCTACATTTCAAAGATAAAGCCTTGGATTATTATCTCCAAGCTCATAATCACCTCAAATTTTCTGATTAACATCATGTCTAGGCTCAGTACTAAAGCTAGTACCAGAGTACTAGACTGTGCAGGTGAGAAATTCTACTCATCATCAAAATGGGCTAAGAATCTGCTTAGTGCTTTGCCAAACACCAGCACACTTGCTTTCTGAAAAAATGGTCCAAAGATGATGTTTAGACTTAGAAGAAGCAAAAAAGTGAGAAGAACTGACTACAAGGACCTCATGGTCCTAACATTCTCCATAAAATGCACACTTCAAACACTGGGTATGCTTTGGAACCAACTCTTGTGCTGTATCTATGAGTGCCTGATATTCTTTGGAACCAATTCTTGTCCTGTATCTATGAATGCCTGATATTCTTTGGAACCAACTCTTGTCCCATATATATGAATGCATGAAGTTTGTCAGTGGAGACAGAAGAGAAGAGGAAGATCTGTGGATCAGAAGCTGAAAAATGTAGTCTGGTCTTCTTTCCTCTCAAATACCTGCCTCTGTAAGTCTTTGTAACTTTTTATTTAAGAAACTCAAAATATCCAGAATTTTGTCTTAAACCCTTGTGCATCAACAATGATTGATTGTAGCAGGGTAAGGTAAGCTTATCTTTAAAGCACTTCATCTCACTGGTTGTTGCAACCTTCAAACTCTGTGTTTTGGGAGGCTTGTTGCTCTTGACTGAAGACTCTCAACTTGCATTCCTGATTTGCCACACAGGCCACTTTGGAATTAAGCAGGCAAGGATCTCCTGGTAGCTGCTCTGAGCAAGTAGACTCATTGGTGGAAGCAAGGGTGTTTACTGAGATAGGGCTGTAATAAAAGGCAGACACCCTATTTACCTGATTTTAGTATGTGTGCATCATTTATCATGCTTGTATTTTGAATATGATCATTATATAAATAATTAAATTATTATACACTTAAAGTAAATCTGTATAATATTTTCAAAAAGCCTTTTAGACCTAGGTTTCTTTTCCACAATCTTATTATTTTCCAATGCAATTTTCTGATCCCTCTGTGATTATTACTTTCTGTTCAGCTGGTAGAACATTCCCCATGTTCCAGAAACATAAATACTTCATATTGATAGTCACACTTTTATTGTTTGTACATGAGGTTTTATAGCTTTTGGCCAAATTATCCCCTTGTTTACACTGAAGACAAACTTTGGTCTTTAAATTTGTATGAACTATATATGAAAACCCATAAATGTTTCCAAGTGATTTTTTTCCTAATAGCAGAGTAATAGTTCATGTTTTTTCCTATCAGACTTGTGGGAATTATCATAGCCATTAGCATGGATTGGAAGAACATACAGTGATATTCAGTAAAGCAATACAGAAGGTGTATTTCCAAATTTGTCTTTTGCCTTAGCCACTCCCCTTATATAAGTTAGTGAAACAACATGGCACTGGTATTTTCGTCTTTTGAAAAAAACATTGTTTATGGTGAATTATATTTATCACTAAATCAATGTATTTTTCTATACATTTTCAGGTTTTCAATATCTTTTTCAGCTCTGAGATCATTCTCTTTACACTTGAATGTATGTAATTCATATTGGTAGTAAGTTCTTTGCCACGGGCAACATGCTTGGCTGAAAGATGGTATTCTTAAAATAGAGAGAGACATAAAATCCACATCAACTGTGTAATATTTTTCTTTAAACTTAGTGTTGACACAAGGAAAGAAATGCATTAAAAATAAGGCATGTAAATAGTAAATGTTTGTGGTTTTATTATAAATGGAAAAATGTACATCAGGAGTGAAACTGTGGCCTCTCTGAAGTGCCTGGAGTTTCTGCCACTATCTTCAAGCAGTCAGGAATTCACATCAGAAGCCAGGAGCTAATGCATTAAAAGCATCACGTGTTCTTAACAGAGTCACTTCCGAAGATGCTTTTGAAAATCCTAGTCTTCTTCATGATGTCAGTTGCATAACAGCGATGCACTCAGGCATATTTTTCATTAAAAAATAACCATTCCGAACTCCTTAATTTGCCATGTGTTCATTAAAAAAGAATAAACTGCTTTTATGTTGTACAAGACATTCTTGAATGTAAAAATTGAGGGTTTTAAAGTAACTGTAATTGTCTGTGACCTCAGCCAAAGAACACAATTGTCGCCTGCTAATTCGCACTTGCCGCAGGTGAAATTTAGGGACCCTGACTGTAGGAGAAAAGACACGTGAGCTGAAAGCAAACCTGTGCACGACACAGGGTTCAAGCCAATGGTAGATCTCGGCTGTGTTACTGCTGCCTGACAAGATCTCATTTATCATGTTTGGTCTACAGGAACAGGCAACATTTTTATTCTTTGTTTTTCCCAGCTGCAAAGTGAAGCAAGCTATCTGAAATTCAGGTTAAGGAAGTCTCATTTTTGCAGTTTGAGGGCTGGGGAGAAGCTCAGGGGACACAGACCTACCACTCAGCTTGGGGACACTCTTTGTTTCTCATGATAGTGGACCTTTCTGTCAGTCTGCTGTAAACATGAAAAAATATTGTCAGAGAATATTCTTTTTGTTCCTCCTCGGTTTCTTCCACAAGAGAACCCCAGCCTTCCTAGCTGAATAACTAAAGCAGTAATTCACGGAAATTTGCCTGTAACACTTAAAAAACTATTTAAACATAGTGGTAATGAATTGGTTTCTTGGTAAGATGTTATATGTGTTATATGGCACCGTGGTTGTATTTTCACGCAATTATCTGACATAGATATGCCTGGGAACAAAAAGGGAATTCAGAAGAGATGTTTGCTTTTAATTTTCTGATTATTCTCATACTGAAGACTAAGTTTTAAAATTATAAGACTACAGCTTTGTTCATAGTATACTATCATTTCATTATGACAGCTGATGAACTTGGTGCTCTTTGATGACAGTTATTTAAAATCATTTTATATACCATCTGCAAATACCACTGTGTTTCTGAACACTTACTCAGTGGTTTATATACTGGCCATTCCCTTTAGTACTACAAAGCATAATGACAGATTTTTCTCTCAGAAATCATTCATCGTTGCCTTGAACTTGTCAAGATGAGTAAGGCTGTGCCGTGCTCTTCTATAATGGCATTCAGGTCTTTAAAGCCAAAGATTTCACAAAGATATTAGGTCCCTTGCAGATAGAGAAATTTGATCAGGTTCTTTAAAATAGTTAAAATCACTCCCTAACTAAATATGTAAACTCTAGAAACACAGTTGTTACAATTTCTAAGAGTTTCTAAAGAAAACAGAGTTTAACTTACTTGTTACTTTCTTTTAGATTGGCGTAGTAAGTAAGCCTCAGTTTTCCTTACTGTGAAATGACAATGGATAAAATACGCCCTTTCAGCTGCTTTTTAGTCTTTGAACTTTACACCAATTTAATTTTCATATTTATCTTAAATCTAGAGATTTAACTCAGCAAATCAAAATTTTGAGGAAGAGACAATATCATAGATGATAAAATATACTAAAAATAATGTAATTCTTCATTGAGGATGTTCGGGCATGGAGTCAGTGCATAGACAGCCCCTACAACAGTGATGACCACACAGTGCCCCATCTCATTGCTGAGTATTCAGTTGGGGGAAGACCAGAATCCACTTCATCCTACACCTCTCCCATTACAAATCTGTCCACATGCTGAATATGCATGGAGTGAGCAGCTTTACTCTGCTCATGTGAGGTCTCAGACCCGTAGACTGAAGTTCTGATTCTCTGAATCAAACAAAACAGGCAGGGAGTACACAGCTGGCTTGGGTTTCCAGAGGGTATCAGCATTAATAAACATCATGCATCTTTCTTCTTATGTAACCTGTATTAAGAGGCAATTTAGGATGGAAATCAGGAAGTCAGGTAACCTTATTTGGTAAAGATATATAGCCAAGAACCTGAGACAGTTGCTCTTGGGCTTCAAAAACATAAATAGCTTTTTGGGAACAGCAGCAGCTGGCTGTGCCTGGGGTTGTTCCAAGCAAGAAGAGACATTCCTGGGGAAGGGACAAGTTTCCAGTAGCCATTAGTTCAATCTCAGTTTAAGAGTGGGCCTTCCTTTCTGTCTCTACCAGAAAAAAAAAAATGATCTCAGATTACTGTAAGCACACTAGATAAGGCTCTCTAATTGTAATTTTAATTGCATCTAAGTGCCATGTTGCACTAAGCCATGTTGCCATCACATAAAAGTCTGCCTGTTTCTCTGGCAGATGTGAATTCATTCAGCTTGAAAATCTTTCAGAGTTTGAGGTATATAAGTTCATGCCAGGCATTGCTCTTGCTCCAGATGGCTGCAGCTTTAGATTTGTAGCATTTTTAGGAGTTCTTTTTTGAGTTCTTCTGATATGCCTCCATATTTTTAAGAACATATGCTAATACAGAACAATGATATCAGCCAGCAGGCAGAACCCCGCAGCCCCCCCAATCCCAAAACACCTCATTTTCCATTATTTATTTAAGCATAAAATAATGGAACTGGAGAACCTGACATGAGGATTTCGAAAGCATGCAAATAGGATGAATGGAATTTAAAATATAGCACATGAGCAGAGAGGAGAGAAATGAGAGTATTACAATATTTTAATCTATTTTCTTGTAATTTGCTCTACAGATGCCATTTTTCCTATAGGAATAAAGTAAACAAACGATAACCACCACCATGGTTTTCTAAAAGTGGAATTCAAAGATAATTTCATCTTTGAAAGAATTATTTCTGTTACTGTGTTTATAAATACAGATGATAGAACTACTTATCGTATGTACAGTCTGTATCAATGTATTATCTAAACCCCTCAACCTTTAATATACTGTAGTACTAACATTCCTGTCAAGTTTAAATATGTGATTTTTCCATGTAATAAATGAGAAACTGAGGCAGAGAAAGAGAGAGCCCTACAGAAGGACAAAAATGTTGTGGATTACAGGTACAATACTAAAGCTGGTAGAGAATGGATTAAGTAGACTCTTACAAGGAGGAGGATATAAGGTAAAGGAATATTTCTTTTAGAGAGTGTCTGGAGGCAACAGGTCTTACATATTTTCAATGCAAGATTTTGAGAAAGAAATTACTTTCCTAGATAGCTTAAAAAATGCATTCTGACTTATGGGAATGTGTCCCATTTATCAGCTGTATATTCATGTTGTTTTCATCTTTCCCCTTTCAAGCTACACTAGGATAAGCCCCAGGTGTGACCCTGCATTTACTGACTCCGGTGAGTTTTGGTGCTCCATGTAATGTTTTTCACCATTTAATGATAATTTGGCTTACATTTTTACCTTACTCTTTTCATCTTTACCTGAAAGAGTTGTATTAGCTCTTCTGTACATAGCCACAAAAGCAGACTTTCAGTTGTTTCAGGTAAGGCAGGAGACCCTTAGGTAATCTGAATTATTGTCGCCCAGCTGATTCTTTCTCCTTGCTCAACCTCATCTCTCTGCCTGGGGAGTTTTAAAGTTTTTTTCTGTTGAATTTTTTCTTGAGATACATGCTTTCCTTAAAATCTTCAGGGAAAAAAAGAAAAATTACATCTGACATTAATACTTAGTTCACAGAATCACAGGATTGTGGAATCACAAAATGGTAAGGTTGGAAGGTACCACTCGATGTCTTCCAGTCCAGTCTCCCTGTATAGGGAGTCTGGCTCCTTTTCATAATTTTTTCTCATCAGGTGCTTATACACAGTGAAATCCCCCATGAGCCATTTTTCCAGGCTAAACAGTCCCAGCTCTCTCAGCCCTTATGAGAAATGCTCCAGTCTCTTAATCACCTTTGCAGTTTTATGTTGGACTCACACAAACAAGTCCATGTCTTGCTTCTACCAAGAAGCCCAGAACTGGATTCAGTACTTCAGACGTGGCCTCATCTGTGCTAAGAGAGGAGGGATCACATGCCTCCACCTGGAGGAGTGATGGTCTCTCTTATGCAGCTGGGGATACTGTTGGCCTATTTTTGCTTCAAGGGCACACTGCTGGCTTCTGGTGAGCTTGTTGTCCCCCAGGCCATTGAGGCCCTTCTCAGAAAAGCTACTTTCCAGCTGGTCAGCCCCCTCCTCCCCCCACCGCCCCAGGATATACAAGTCCTTGGGGATATTCCTCCCCATGTGCAGGACTCAATCCAGGCTGGCTATTCCCAATCAGTTTCTTGAGCTTCAGGTGTTCAGAAATACTTTCCAGGAGTATTTTTAGCTGTAAAATGGGAGTTAACAGGGCAGATTTAATATGTGTTATTCTCTTCTGCATATTTCACATATAAAATCCCAAGGTCAGAAAGCAGGTTTCTGTTAAGGGGTGACTTTTATCAAAACTTGTCAGACAAAAATAGTTAATTTTAAACTTTAAAATTAAAGTTAATTTTTCCAGTGCTCCGTAGATTGTTGAAGATATTATCAGACAATAGCTACAACAACATGGGCAAGAAGAAGGAAAAGAAAAAAACAGATACTTTTCAATCAGTGCCTCAGTATTTGTTTAAAAATGTCATTACCAAAATTAAACAACACAATTATCTCAAATAGCTGTGCTGTGTAGAGCCATTACTTTGGACATTATTTCATTTGGGGGCAATCTGTCAGGCACGACTGCTGTTCTCTCAGCAAATCTGTATGGTTATAGTTCATAACAACTTGAAAAGCAAAGAGGAAAATTGATGCAGCTGATTGTTGCAGAGGTAATGTTAAGCACTTGGCTGGGCCGTCTAAATTAGGAGTCACTCTAGCCTTTGTGTCTAGAGAGAAAGGAGAAAAATAAGCATCTTCAGGGGGTATTTTTGATCCAAGACAAACTGTATTGCTTCCATTGCAGGCTTTCTCTCAGCAGATGATAGGAGCTATGAATGGTCTCCGCGTTGAGGTGAAGTTCTCAAAAGCCTAGAAGCAGGATGCAGAAATTATAGCCTCTGTTATAATGAGAGGCATTAATGTTGCCTCTCATTAAACACATTAAGCATGTGTTTAACATGTGGCTTCAGCCCCAACATTGCCACACAGCATTGCCTCATGTGCCCACAAACATACTCACTTGTTGAGTAAGGTATTACTGTTGGGATGCCTACATGAAACCTGATTGACTTCAGAGCATCTCTGCATAAGCCTACAGCAGAGCTGACTCCAGAATTAAAGGGGAAAGGGACTCAAACTTTACAAGTGGAAAGCAGCATTAGTTAGGGCCCCCCAGAATAATATGCTTCTCTAATGAGTGCTGAACTGAGAAAGAGCATGTTCAGTAATGGTGTGAAAATGGAACAGCTTTAAAGAAATGCAACACATGAGAGAGTCTGTAACAGAAGCTTTATTTTCTACCTGTTGAGCTGACCATTGTATATCCATTTGAAGTGCAAAAAAAAAGTAGCATTCAGTCTCTTCTATTTTGTCACATTCTAAGAGGGAGTACCTCCTGTCTCTGCATTAGAATTTACTAATTAGCAGCTCCAAGATTTTAACAGTATATTCCAGATGGAACCAATATGACCTCAATCCTTCAAACATCACACTTCTCCTTGGAATGTGTAGAATACTTTAATTTCTTTGTCAATAACCTGGGAATTGATTCTAACCTCAAATTTAGGCAAGGAGCTTTTATAGGCTTAATGTTTCTTGATAAACACTGAGGCAGGTATAGATTGTGGTTGCGTCGTTTCCTGTTCACATGAAGAACGGATATTTGTTTTTGAGATGTCGGGGGTTTATAATATATGGTACATGACTGGCAAGTGCATTAAAAAAATAAGTCAATGAAAGATTTATGTCGTGAACATAGATATTAGGTCATTCATTAGTTTTCATGAGATGGCTGAATAAATGAATTTTCTGTCATGGAAATCCACTTAGACCACATTCCTCAGGAAGGAATGTAACTCAGTCTTCTATATAGGCATGTTTCTCTATAATATGAGACAAATCATGGTTTTGGCCTAGCCAACCCAGTAAAACTTTGTCTTTCTCTATGGCTACTGATTCTCAGTTTCATCCCTACAAACTTTATGTATCTAATCAAGATGTTTAAGTTGAGAAAGAATTTATTCTCTGCTCCTTCTGTACACTTTGGTGATGCAGCAAGAGGCCCTCAATGAGTGACTCCCATAGAGGCAGATGCTGTTTGTGCTTCTTTGATGACGGGGAGTCTGGGCAGCCACACTCAGCTCAAGGCACTTAATTAGATGTGGGTTGGAAATTATTAGCTAAATACTGATTGATTGATTGATTGATTGATTGATTGGGATGACTAATTTAAACTTACAGGCCTTAAACTCCTTCCTGTGTCATATCATGGTTTCAATAGAAGCAGTGTCCTTGCACTGGAATAATTGATAGTTGTGGCTGAGAACCCTGGCAGCAGCTTTCAGCTCTTCTGGCTCAATTCGCATTTCTTGCTTTTGTTTTTTTGTTTGGTTTATTTTTCTGTGAACTCCTTAACTACTGAAGACAAAATGGTGAGGTAGGTGAATATAACTGCTTGTTTTCTATTTTGTCTTGTTTGCTTGAATTGTTTCCCATGTGTGCTGACATGCCTGTTCACACAGAGGGGCCCTCTCTACATCCTATAAATCAATGTCTAAATGTGGGAAAGGGTAACATTTCAGGTATATTCCTCTTTCTAGCTTCCTTTACTGGCCACTTCAGACAGCTTCCTAGTAAAATTTTGTAGGAATTTCACAGGAATTCAACTGTAAATTCAGTTTTAAGTAATAAAAAAGGAAAAAAATAATTAAAATGTCCTACACAGAGCTCATGCCCAGGGTTGTAGAGTCCCTTTTGGAAATGTGGCAATGATGGAAGAGAAGTTCTGAGCTGCCTTACTGTCACCTCTCAGCCTCTTTGAGCAGCTGTGGATATTGGCAAAAGGACAAATGTGGCAGGTCATATCCTGTGTATCTCCAGAATAATGGTCTCAGTTTCAAACCAATGAAGTTACTCTGAAGTCCTTATTCCCTTCCTACAGGACTTACGTAGCCAAAGTAAAGGGTTTGATCATGCCAAATATAATACTTGATACCACACCAAAGAGAAATACCGGTGCAAAGAGTGTTGCTGACTTAATGGTGCACAATACAGGGGTCTTGCTTTTAAGGTAAAAAAACCCAAAACGCTTTAGTCATGCCTAAATCTGAGTGTTGCTCTTCAAATTAATATGCTGTTCAAATCACTACCTCTCTGCTATTTCTTATAATTACCTAGGTTTATGTTGGGTAAAGTTTCTGGAAACAACATCACTGTAAATCTCTGGATTTTTAAATCAAATTTTGCAGCTGTTAGCGTGCCTAAAGTTACTGTTTCTAAGGGCAACCTATTCTCTCTTCACTTTTTCTTTTTTTTAAATCCATCTTTCCCCAGTTGTTTAGCCATAAATGTGGGTGGTGGGAGAATCTCATTTAAGCTTGTCTTGCCAATCCACTGCTTTGAATTTTTAATCATGACAGCTAAATAATAAACACTTCCCAAAGGTAACAAAATCACAGTAACATTCTGATGTCTTCTCTGTAGTCTGCTATGGAAACAAACATCTGTGAAAGATGATTTCCTTTAATGCTGCCTGATGAAGATGACCTTTAGAGTTGTCACAAAAGCAATGCTTTTAACCACCTGCAGAGAAATAAAAGGCAGATATTTACATGTTAAATATTTTAACTACTGCAGGGAAAAATACCCAAAAAATTATTTAGGTAAGTCATCGAATGATATAATAGTTGGAAATTGGGCACTAGGAATTTCTTCAAAGTTAAATTGTTACATTTTATATTCATGTTCAGTAGGTAATAACAACACAAAGGAAGAACTCAAAAAGTACTAAATACATAGGATTTTGAATAGGCACACACAGTATTTCATCCGCAAATTGAGAGAGAACAATATTTAAACAAATAATAAACATTAAATTAAAAGTTACTAAGACTGGTAAGTTGTGCAAGGTAATGACTGCGGTACAGACTAAAGGCACCTGTGCTAGAGTAGCTCCAGGGCAGCAGCTGGAAGTACATGACATGATGGTGATATGGGCTGACGCAAACTAGCAAATGCCTTCTGAAAAATTTCCTAGGTTAAGCTGACATGGGAAGCAGAGTTTACAGAAGGCTTCCATAAAATATAGTGCAGAATAGAGTTTGACATTTCTAATATTCAGAACAGTAGATCAATAAGCTTTGAGTCTATGGTAGTATAATTTTTCAAGGGGAAAAACATAAAAAAGATTTAATTTTAAGGTTAGAGATTTTTACTAAAATCCACCTATATTTGCACATAGGCAATATTATGCAGACATATCAACATAATTCCACATAATATTCATAGAATGTTAATGAGTTGGAAGGGACCTTAAAGATCCTCTAGACCCAACTCCCTCTCCCATTGGCAGGGACACCTTCTACAACACTAGGTTGCTCAAAGCCTTATCCAACCTGGCCTTGAAAAATATATTCACACAAAATGCAGAACAAAAAAACCAAAACAAAACAAAAAACCAAAACAACAAAAAAATCACTTTGTTGTGTAATTTAATTCTAGTTTTCCACTAAATTATAGTTCTTTTTCATCTTTTACTTCTGAAATACTGGATCTCCTAAAAATCCACACTCCACCCAGCTGCAGTCAGTAAGTTTTCTGCTCAGTGAAAAAGTGTGTACCCCCAGAAATGCATTTCTCCCAACATTAGTTGGGAGAATCCCAACATTGGTTAATTTTGCCTTGAAAACACAATGAACCATAAGTAAAGTTTCAAAGGTTACTACATGCTGAGCTACCAGCATTTTTGGGAATTGTCTACCTTCATGTGCTTGCTTATGTTGTCAGAAGTGACTGAGTCACAGAATATGTCTCAATGGATATCTTTGTGTCTTGTTTTTTGTTTGTTTGGGGTGTTTTTTGTGTTGTGTGTTGGTTTTTTTCCTCATCTTTATTTCCCATTCAGATGGGACTGATCCCTAGTGAAGAGATGTAGCAATCTCTAAAGTAGCTGTGATGTTTTCTTGTTTGGTTAGGTTTTGTTCCCATTAGCATATAGATTTGGCTTTTACAAAGTAATCTTTAGTACTTAAGGGACTATACTCTCAACACAAGAGTATGTGGGGAGGAAGCCTGTAATTATAAAGAATAAAAATAAATAATAAATATAAAGGGATGAAAATATATCTTTTTTTCCTCAGACATTGATTTAGTGACTGGAAAAGAGATAAAATTGATTTATTTTTTTTTTCAGAGAAAAGCAATTATCAAAGTTGGTTGACTGTTAACCACAGGATTTAATAAACCTTAAGTGATCCAGACAGAAGATAAAGCATTAAAGTCAGCCTTTAATTATAGAGGCTGGGCATTTCTGGTAGGGGTTCATGCAAAGTGTCATCTCTGTACAAATGGTGTAGATTCATTTCTTTTAATATATCAGGTACACTGTAAGATTTTGAGAATGGTTTGCTTAGACTCATTGTAGGTAGATTAATGTTAGTGGGGTTTTTATAAGGGGGTTTTTTTTGTGAGTTTTTTTCCTATCTCATCATACAAGCTGAGTTTCAGCTGACTTCACGGATACATTTTTTTCTGATGTGCATGTGGCTCATTTAGATCTTGGCTCTACAGTGAATACATGCTACAAGATTACCCATCTTCTCACATAAAATGTTCTAAGATTTGAGAGATTATTTCTGGATTTTCATGGGCCTATTCTCAGAAAAGAAATAACTTCCTTTTTTTCCGAAGTTTTGAGAAGTGACTGCTTATATGATGTTTGAATTTCAGCTTGAGTTACCTTGGAAGTGGTCTGGGTAGGTAAATACGAGAAAAGTTCCCTTTCAAGAGCCTAAAGTGAAATAATTTAAGAGCACTGGTATCTGTAGATACTCATTAACCCTGGAGTAGAGCCCTTATTTGCTTATGGGCAGCTTGTGCTTGTGAGAGGACTTTGAGGTTAAGATGAGATGTATTACTTTGAGTTGCCAGAAATGAAGAGTTGTAGCTAATGTCACAGGAATTTTAGAAAGTAAAAATTTCTAGTGCATCACATTATGTGGCAAATAATTTAAGCACACTCTCAGCTTCTACCTTAATCATAAAACTGATAAAATTCAATTATCAGTTATCAGAAGCAAGAATGTGTGAAGTATCTTCTTTAGGGATCAATCTAAATTTTAATGAAGGATTACATTTGGGACTTAGAAAACAATATAAAGCTCTGTCTGTTGGTCTATGCTGAGAAAAATCATGAGGGCTGAAATATTGATGATTCAAGGATTTGGATGTTTAAGCAGTTAGTCTATGCTGAGATTGTTTTATAAGACCTTCATTAAAATTTTGTTTGAGCAGTTAAAGGAGAGAAATAGCAATGCTAAACCCATTTTCTTGTAGTAGGACTATTATATTATGATCCACTTAAATTCTAATTGAAGCATTTAACCTGTTTAGGTCTGGGACATGGGCCCATGTCCACAAAGTTATTCGAGAACCTAATTCTTATTTGAACACCTAATTGTCGCTGATTTTGAGAGACTGTACTTGCCAGAATGTGAGTTAAGTGTCTAAATACCTTTTAATAGCTGAGCAGTAGTGCTTTTTCTCAGAGCTGTAGCTTATATGGGTACTTATGTTCTTTGGCACTTATATTTTTGTACTTTGGTACTTATATTTTTTGGCAAAATAAGCAACACCTTTCTAGCCTTTTCTATTCAAATAACATGTACCTGCAAATTACATTCTGACAGGGTTAGACAGGAAGGCTTTTATCACTTAGTTTTGTCTACATTGTTGCAGAAATATAAAAGCTAGAAATTTATGTAAGCAAAGAGTATGCCAGTCCATTTCTGCAATATGCTTTGACTTTGTAGTTGTTAATGCTCTCTCTCCGAAATGTTGATGCCAACAGCTAAATGAAGCTCTTGTGAATAAGCAGGGGATTTTTCTTAACTGGAAGTGCAATATTCAGCCAGCAGAACCACCTGATTACTTCATATTTTCATGTTTATGTAGCTATACTCACTTCCCTGTAATTGGGCTGCTACTATTAGCAGAAACCATTCAGACTTTATTAAAGATATTTGTAAACCTCATTTTCATTAAATATGTGACATCTGCATTTTTGTCTGCTGGGTTCTGCCTTCCTACCTGAAACAATCAAAACTAGACACATTATACATCTGTCATCTTTCATAATCTAAACTGCCTCAAGCAGGAACAATGCATTTATATTTTATAATGAAAAGAAAGCCTCTGAATGCCAACTAGTAGACACGAAAGATTATCTTTCTATTTGCCAGGCTTGGATTGTCAGACATTAAATTTTTTAACAGGCACTTCTGATGAATTATTGATGTTCTCACTATTTAGAAAATGGATCACATCACTGGAGTAATTAGCACCCTGCCACTTCTGGCTATCGTATTTAATGTGTCACAAGAGAAGGCTGTGTCGAACTATTTCTTTTTAAGTGAATGACTAGCTTTCTTTCTCATCCATTGCCCTGTTGCATATTATCCATCTAGTGTAGACAGATGGTGTTCCACACGGTTAGGATCCAACGTGTATATACAGCTTCCATTTAGTATAAGTATACATGTTTCTTGTAGGAATTTAATGACATAGATTTTTCCTCAGGATTACTATGCCAAACAAAGGTTTGATCTGGTATTTTTTACATGCCAACAGAACTTGTTGACCATAGGGAAACACTCTCTCCACAAAATATGCAGATTTATCAATTTAGAAAATAATTCTTGTGTCTGTCATGTGACAATTCATATTAAGTTTGTAGTGGGAAATACTTCCTAAGTTACTTATGAGGAAGTTTCATACTGCTAATTGAATGTTTGAGGCTATGGCAATACATATTTTTCTACTATTTAAATTATTATAAAACTGCTGAGGCACTGATTAGAGGTTAGGCATGGTGTGGATTATCCAGGTATTTTGGCTTGAGTGGTGCAACATTTAATTTTTACGTGTGAAACATAGAATGCATGCCTTCTGAAAGTGCTGAATTTGTGGTAAAGGCAGTAATTGAGGTGTATGCAAATTCATATAGCACTGTTACCCCCTATACGTAAGATACCTCACTTCAGGACATCTAAATACTTAGAAATAATGATGATTAGCAGATTTTTATACTTTCAAATGAGTAAAATAGAATGCTGTTTTGAGGTTTATATTCAACAAATAACACTTCATGAAGAAGTGTCTACAGATTCAGATGAAAAAAAATCCCAAAGCCTTCAACATAAATACAGGCTATTGAAATCTCATCAGAGTAAAACTTCCTTGCCACAATTTTCTATCCTTTTACAAAATTAACATGCAATAGTGGTGGGTATGCTTTCTTCTTGATTTATATACATTTATGCGTTTAGGAATTTGTTATGCCTTAGCCATCTATTTCTTCCTAAGAGCCTGCTAGAAATGACTGAAAACAGAAGAAAATGTATATCAGCAAAGTAATTCTTATCAGATTAGTAATATATAAACATACAGCATATTACTCAGAAATAGAAATTTTAGAGCATATCTGGAACTGCATATTTGCATGGGTTATTGTACACTTAACTGAGCACTCAATTATTCTCTGAATTTAAACTATATGAATATCTGATACAGCAGTAATAACAGAAGTACTTAAGAAAACAGGAAAGTGGGAAAAATATCATCTAGAGCTCATGTGTGTAAAAGTTTTTTAAAAATCAGTAATTGTGTAACTAAATAAGAGACTGCAGAAGGAGCAAGTGGCCTTAGTCGCCACTTGTATTTAAATGGGCAAGGGCATTGATCAGCATAATTAGATGCTTAACTGGAAACGCTACTCTATGAACTTGACTGTGTAGCTGTGATACACAGTATTGAAAGGTAAGTACTGAAGGTGTTCTATTTCAAAGCACTTTGTTTTCTGGTTTCAGGCTATATTACTGAAGAATGTAGATTATGTAAGAAGCACAATAGGGACAAAAAATCAAAACTAGAATCTATTCAAAACAAGAATCTATTCAACAGAATAAACAAAACAAAAGATGAAAAATTAAAAGGAAAACTAAGCAATTATAAACAGAATAAACATAATGACCTCCTGGCACTTCTTAAGATAATTAATTCTCGGTGATAGACATGCATTTAAATTGTGTCCTGCAATTGGAAAGTGAAATTGTGTCTTTATTTCCAAGTTAAAGCCGACTTTGCTTGAAGAAATTATAGAAGCTGATGAAATGGAAGCCTTCCCTTCTTACATCTAACACATTTGGGGTGGAAGAACTGCCAGGCAATTTCTGTGATCATCTGGCAGGAGTCTCTAATTTGAGTGCATTAAGCCTTAGGACACATTTAATGTACTAAAGGAGGATAGAATCATAGAATCGTTTAGGTTGGAAAAGACCTCTAAGAACATAAAGTCCAACCATCAACCCAGCACTGCCACGCCCACACCAGATCATGGCCCTAAGTACCACATCTACATGTCTTTTAAATACCTCCAGGGATGGTGACTCTACCACTTGGCAGCCTGTTCCACTACTTGACAGCCCTTTCAGTGGAGAAGTCTTTCCTAACATCTGATCTAAACCTCTGGCACAGCTTGAGGCCCTTTCCTCTCATCCTGTCACTTCTTACCTGGGAGAAGAGAAAAACCCCCACCTGGCTACAATCTCCTTTAAGGCAGTTGTAAAGAGCAACAAGGTCTCCCCAGAGCCTCCTTTTTTCCAGGCTAAACACCCCCAGCTCCCTCAGCTGCTCCTCATGGGACTTCTGCTCCAGACCATTCACCATCTCCATTGCCCTTCTCTGGACTTGCTCCAGCACGTCAATGTCTTTCCTGTAGTGACAGGCCCAGAACTGGACACAGCACTTGAGGTGTGGCATCACCAGCGCCAGGGAGACAATCACTGCCGTGATCCTGCTGGCCACTATTGCTGATTCAAGCCAGGATGCCATCAGGCTTCTTGGTCACCTGGGCACACGCTGGCTCATGTTCAGCTGCTATAAACCAGCACCCCCAGGTTCTTTTCCACTGGGCAGCTTTCTAGCCACTCTTCCCCCAGCCTGTAGGGCTGCAGGGGGTTATTGTGACCCAAGGACATGACCTGGCACTTGGCCATGTTGAATCTCAGACAATGGCCTTGGCTCATTGATGAAGTCTGTCCAGATCCCTCTGTAGCGCCTTCCTGCCCTCCAGAAGATCAACACTTCTCCTCAACCTGGTGTCTTCTGCAAACTGATTGAGAGTGGACTTGATCCCCTCATTCAGGTCATTGATAAAGGTATTAAATAGAACCAGGCCCTGGGGAATGCCACTTGTGACTAGCCACCAACTGAATTTAACTCTGTTAGATACCACCACTCTCTGGGCTCACCCATCCAGTTTTTTACCCAGCAAACCGTCCATGCCACGAATAGCTAGTTTCTTCAGGAGAATGCTGGTGGAGACAGTGTCAAAAGATGTATAAAAGTGCGGGTAGAAAACCTCCACAGCCTTTTCTTCATCCATCAAATGGGTCACTCTGTCATAAAAGATCAGGTTAGTCAAGTATTTCCAGCTCTTCATCTCTCAGATTGTTGTGTCTATTTTGCTGTCACACTGTGCTGGTAAGGAAGCCAACACTGTGCAACAAGCAGAGCATGTGGAAAGCTGGCAGAGGTTGTCGTCTCTGCACTGCCTGCTGCCGCAGTGGAACAGCAACAGTTTCATTTCTGCAGGTCAGCACTGGCATCCACTTAAATATGTGAAGGGTCTGCCAAATCTTTCTGTATGCCCAAGCCATCCCAATTTCCTAGCGAGACCTATGTCTCTGCAGAGTTCTTTACCAATGTTAGTTGTTGCATAATCTCCTTTTTGGTGCTGCAGAAAAACGCTCTATATTGTCACCTCTACCTGAAAGTACAGTAGTTTGTGATTAGTTCTTATTTTCATTGGCAATAGGGCAAAGGGAGATACTTGGTACAGCTAATACAAGCTACAACAAAGTTGGCAAAGAACGTGTGTTAGTGACTAAGGCAGCACTGATCACACTACAAATGAGAGCACACCACCCATTCATTCACTTTTGCTGTTGTCGGACTGAGCTGTTTGCTGTATATTGGAGAGCTGAAACAGTGCTCTTAGAAAGGAGATGTGTGTCATTGGCACACTGCTCAGCTTACCTGAATGCTGATGTACGAGGCTTTGATGTCAGGTCTGGCTTCACGACCTGAGAACAAAGTAGCAGATGTGTTGGACTAGTGTGTTTGATGAGCCTATACAAGCTTGTGCGATTTTGGTAGAAGGTTGGTCCTGGGGAAAAGCACCTCCGAGGAAGCTGCTTTCAAATGGGTGTCTTGTAAATTAGGGTGGTGGCATTGCCCCAGAAAGGAGCTGTGCTCTGATGCGACTGCGTTTATGGGTAGTGAAGCACTTGTAGTGGAAAAGCAGAATATCTGATTTCTGTGCAGAATGGAAAATAAGTAGCAAACTGTACGTGCACTGGCTGGTTTCAGAGAGAGACAGATTGAGATATTTGAATTGGGCAAGTCACTTGGCCTCTTTGTCTTTCTCCCTTTCCTGTTATCCGTGCCCATATACTCTTTCATATTTACTAAGTTTTCCTGAGCAGACCAAACTCTGTTTCTTCACCATGCTAAAAAACTCACTGTTCTGGATCCCTTGCATGTCCTGATTCTGCAGCTGAACCTCTTGCTTGCTGACTCAGATGATGGCAGAGAAAAGTTTGCCTTCTGTTGTAGACTAAATTTCTGGAAGAGAGTCTGAAAGTTCTCCTTTTGAGTCGAAAGCTGTAGTGTTGGCTACAAAAGTATAAAATGTTTGATACTTCTCACAAGGTGTGATTTATTTTTTTCCCCCTCTGTTTCAGAGTTCACAATTCAGAGCTGCAGTACTTCTCCAGTAGGAAACTGAATTTAAAAAAAACCAACTTGAAATGTACTGTCATTAAGCTTAATGCTCTGCACTCCTGCAGTTAACAATACCAGGGTTACAGCACTCAAGTGGAATCTCAGATCAGTGGAGGAGATCACACAGAACAGGAGCCGCTCTGTGAGCTGTCAATTGCTAAATTCACATCTTGTCTTGCATTCCAAAGTGTGTTCTACCAGCACTTGCATACCTTTATAGATTAAGTTTGTAGGAGAAAAGGACTGCTATTATGGTCTCAGAATACAAATAAGAAAGTTCTGTAAACAAAAAAGGAGTACGTGTGTGCTCTGAAAATGGCTTGAATTATGATGGGTTTATATTGTTTTTTGTGTAATTAGCTTGGATATACTTCAAAGAACAATTGTGGTTTACAAATCCTCTTTTCCTAAGTACAGCCAAATAACAATGAACAAAAGATGTGTAGGAAAAAATGATTAAAAAATCACTTCTGTTGCTTTCAAAAAGTAATTATGTACACAGAGAAAAAATAAGAGACATTGCAGACTAATAATTGAATTTAATATTTTCATTTAGCTTAGATGGCTGCAACAGTCCAGAAGACTGTTAACTACTTAACTGCTCTTTCTATTAGGATTATAAAACTCATGTAACATTGTGTTTTTACTCACCTAATGTCAATATGAAAGGCTTGTATCTCTCTGCTGTAAAAATCTTGCTGAAGTTTCTGACATAAATAATTACATCACACAGTCTAATGGAAATAACAATAAAGAAAAAAGTACTTTGATGACTCAAGACTTCCTTCTCATTGACTTTCAATAATACACAGGCGTCTACAAGTCTTACTGAGTCATACAGAAAGACATTGAACATTAAAATGGAATTTAAACAGACTTCAAGCCCATACTTCTGTTCAAAAAGTGCCATTTAGCAATCACCTTCCCCTAAAACTCATTACCTCCTCCTTATCTGATCTGGCATTTCTATAGGCACTTGCTTGATGTAGCCATGCAGCTGCCCCAATCTGACCATCTGACTCTTACCTAAGCTTTACAAAGTTCTAGAAATTAAGGCAAGTGATACTTAATTCCTTCAGAGGACTTTTCTGGCTCTTCTGCTCTAGGGATGTCCCTTAACTAGGCCTCAAACAAGGCTAGGCATGACAGCCTTGCCGTTTTGTTTTGTTTTGTTTTGAAGCACAGTAATATTTTATGTAGGTGGTTAAACAGATTTTTTTTCCCTGTCAGACAGCTTAGCTGCCTTTGGGTGACAGCACTTCAGGGTAGAAGCTTCAGATGCCTTATCTGGTTTCTAATGGTGAGGGAACAAAGGGAGGATGATAGAACAGTGGCTCTCAACCTATGAGTCCTCCAGGTCTCCCTGAACTCTTCTTAAAAAAGAGTCCAAATAAAGGAAATGCAGTAAATTTAATGTGTTTTTTGGTGTCAGTTCCCAATCTAGAACTATTCCTGCAAGAAAAAAAAAGCTGAAAAATCATTTATTTGCATCAATCTCACTGCTGCATGGACTCAATCCTCTTCATTTTAACATTACAGTGAGACATAAGGTATTTAGGGATAAATATAGGCTTACTAACAGCACATGTAAATCCTACATGTAGGGACTCAAACCAGTATATTGGGGTGCTGAAAAGCTGTTTATTTGCTAAAGCATCATTTTGAGCTTTTAAATAGAGGACTAGGAAGACTATCAACATCCTGCAACATTAGAAGATGGCTTCCTTGTGTACCTGTAGTCATGCTTAGGACTTGTAGCTTTGCCTGTGTTCTCCTGGAGTGCACACACAAATCTACAAAGATTTCATATCCTGAAATAAAGTTTAGTAGATAATATAGATACTTCCCCTGAAAACAAAATGAAAATAATGCTTCTGTTTTTCTCTTTGGTAAACTTCCTGTGAAATAATGAGGATAAAATGTCTGTTTTCTGTGATAGGTTGCACGGAGGGTAATGAAAAAATCTGGGTATACAAAGCTGCTCAATTATTTCTGGATTTTTTACACTGTAGTTCTGCTCCCATGTGTCTATGGTTTTACACGGCTTGTGTTCAAATGAAAACTCTGTATATATGTGCTAATATAGTCTACCTGGGGGATTCCAGTACAGAAACTAATTATTTCTTCAAACTGATCTGACACCATGCACAATCAATACTGATGGCTGGTGATGAGATTATAATTTTCTTATGATTAAACTGATTGTAAAAGTAATGTCGTCTGTTAGTGGGTAAAGGTAGCCCGGGATTGTAATTGAGTGATGGTCATAAACTCATTGACATGGTATAATTGTGTTGTTATCTGTTCATAATAAGAACCTATTGGACTTAAAGTTTGATAGTAATTGATTTTTCTTTTTAGTGTGCTGCTAAGCAGATACAAAAACTGGTTGTACTAACATGACTACATTTCCAAGCAGTTGTGGTGAAACCACCCCAGGGCTAATCCATGTGGAAGCTAGATCTGACATAACAGCAGAGCCTTTTTCCTCATGGCTTTGATTAGAAGTGGGAGCCCAATAGCAGTGGTGTGAGGGCAGGGAGCAGGGTACTAATGATATGTTCTGTTATCACCATGAACAGTAGTAGATTTATTTATTCTTGCACTGAGATTAGATGGGGACAAGGGAAAAAAAGAGACCCTGAAGTAAGATCATCGGGACATCTCTTTTATCCTGATAAAAGCTTCTTTTTTCTTTCCTGTCAGCCATAGATCTACTATTGGACTGAATCCGTGTCACATTTTTTTAGGCCTTTTTATGTCTGGAAGTTGATAGTGTTGCATTTGAGTTATTTACATAGTTTGGATTCGAGGGGAAGTCTCTGCCCTTTGGGAAAATGCAAGGGTGGAGGCTGAAGAGAAGAGAATCATAAAAATGTATTAGGAGGAAGACTGGCTTCTCTGCACTAGTTATGGCCTAACTTGGAGCCTTTTTAAAGAATTTAACATTATTTCTAGAATTGCAGAGTCAAATACTTAAAAGTGGTTACTGCCAGGATCATTTCAACATTGCCATTTTGAGCATATGAGTGGCAACAACGTTAATGTAGTCATATACTGCTCTCTTAACCCCTCCAGGTCCCTGGACTTATTCAATGTGCAAAATGTGCATTGCAATTAAAAGATAGGAACAATTAGTTAACCTTTAATCCTATTGCTCAGTCTGTGGCACTCAAATTTATCTACTGTTCATTGTTCTAACCCTACTAGAGATATAAAATTATTTCCCCCATATGCTTTAGTGTAAATCTTCATTATCCTATCCAAATGCTTAAAATTATTTTCATGATACTGAGAAAACGGATATTATTCCATTATTTCCATTTCTCAGATACAAGGCCTGGAACATCAAATAACATCAGTACTGGAGCAGCTTCTGGCTTTCTTCTTTGGAAAAGCTTGCATTGCAAACTTCATGCCTTGAAAGCACAGTTCTGATCAGCTTTAGACACAGTTGTGACTATTCATTGGCTCAAACTCCACAGTCTCAGGATGTGTGTATATAAGGAGAATATATATTGGTATCCAACTGTGAAGCTTAATATCAATGGCTATGCAAACATCAAGTCAGCTTGGATCAGGAATAGTGTGGCCAGCAGGACCAGGCCCCTGTACTCTGCAGTAGTGAGGACACACCTCGAGTGCTGTGTTCAGTTCTGGGCTTGTCACTACAGGAACAACATTGAGGTGCTGCAGCGTGTCCAGGGAAGGGCAATGGAGCTGGGGAGGGTCTGGAGCACAAGTCTTGTGAGGAGCGGCTGAGGGAGCTGGGGTAGTTTAGCCTGGAGAAAAGGAGGCTCTGGAGATACCTTATTGCTCTCTACAACTGCCTGATAGGAGGGATAGTGTAGAGGGATCAGTCTCTTCTCCAAGCTAAGAAGTGACAGGACAAGAGGAAATGGCTCCAAGTTGTGCCAGAGACTATTTAGATTGGAAACATTTAGATTGGAAGATTAGGAAACATTTCTTCACTGTAATGGTGGTCAATCATTGGAAAAGGCTGCCAAGAGGTAGAGTCACCATCACTGGAGGTATTTAAAAGCTGTGTAGATGTGGCAGGTAGGGGCATGATTTTGTGTTGGCTTTGAGAGTACTGCATTGATGGTTGGACTTGATGATCTTAGAGGTCTTTTTCAACCTAAACAATCCTATGATTCTGTGACTCTATCACAGTTCACCTTAGTATGTTACTGCACAATTATATCTCTCTTTGCTTAAATGCGGAGTTCAGGACATCTGCATTATTATGGCATTCCTACTTTGCTTTGTTTAGCCTCAGTGAAGCCAGCACAGCACTGCACTGTGCTATGGACATGGATCCTGTCAGGTGCAGTCATAGCATCCAGCTCAGAATTATGCTATTTGTGTCCTTCTTCCTAAGAGCAGCTTCTGCCTCTGGGAAAGCCCTTGTCTTTATTCACTACACATGTTCTAAACCACTGAAACAATGTAATAGCTGGTAGAAAACAGGTCCACTTGTTTATTTAATGCCATGAGGAGAAAACTAGTGCAAAATAAGGTCTTGGAAGATTTTACTTTTGTGCATTTGTGCAAGGTTCTAGGTTTGAAAAGCTTGACTCTATTCAGTAGGGTTTCTAGAGGAAAAAGCACTCCCAGGGTGTTCTGATACAACTCGCCTGATTTACTCTGTATTCTAATCCTCTTCTTACCGAAATGTACTCTGTTGCTTATTCTGGCAATGCCGTCTTGCTCACATCGTTTTCTTTCTGTATGCTTCTCATGTGATCCTGTCTCCTGCCCTGCGGTTGCCCTCACTTCCTAAAGGGCTAAAACAAATCCAATAATGTTTCTGTAAATGGATGCAAAATGGTAGACCCTTCCAATGCATTTTAAAACACAAATTTCCCTACTTTGACAAAAATTTTAATTAAAAGTATCATACTTTAAAAATAATTATAGCACAAGCAGCAAGCTGTATTTTGGTTTTGTGTTCGTTGGTTGGGTTTTTTGTTATTGTTGTTTGGGTTTTTTTTGTTTTTGCTCCAATAAATTTATTTGATGCTATAAACCCACATTTGGCAATTTTGACGCAGCTCGGTTCAGGACTCTGGCAACTCATCAAACACTAGGACAGTGCACAGCCCTGGCAAACATCAGGGATCAGATGAGGACTGAATCACAACTCAGTTATTGCTTAGAGTCAGAGTGGAAGTAAATTTCCTCATTCTTACTCATGGGGTATCTTGCATGTCCCTTCTCCATAGCTTTTGTCATCTTCACTTCCCTGTCTGGTGGTAAAAGTGATACTTTGTCTGTTGTAGGAGTCCTTTGCTTCACAAAGTGCCTGGCATTCCCCACTCAGAGGAGTTCAGGAGATCAGCAGAACACCTCCTTTGCTTCCTCATGAGGACATGTGGCCTGGCCTGCAACCCAGTCACCAGCTTCTGTTTGCTTCAGCTCTTCTCTTACCCCACGGGTGGTGCTGGGATATTTTGTTATGCTTGCTTCTTGCCTTAGTTTTTGTTAGGTGACATTCAGGGTATGCTCTTATCAGATGCTTCTGAAAAACTGAAGTATACAATATTTCCACATGCCTGTGCAACAGTAAAATCTTAAAACATTTCCAGCAAGTTAGTTATGACATCTCTTAAATTTATGTTTGGTCTCTGTCAGAGCATATTTTTCATGACCTCTGCTCACTATGAAATATATCCTTTATACTAAATAAAGCTGGTCTTAAATTAGTATGTTCATGACTCTGTTCATCCTCCTTCAGTAGTGCTCAGCTGTTTTATAAACACACTGAACCTGGTTTTGTATGGTGAATATGACGTTATCCTTCTAAGAACCCTTTCTTAAAACTGTACCTTCTGTGTTTTATGGGAGAGTGGCATTATTTTTGTACAATGAGAATCTAAACATATGTTATGCGAGCTTGTACTATTAAATGCCAAAGTTGCCATTTACTTCACTTCCAAAGTGAAGTATGGAGAAATACTTCCTTCAATACTGAAGGTTCAAGGCAAGAAAATCTATCTACAGAGCTTTTCTCATTCTGCTTTTGCTTCAAGCCAAACTATGGTTTGTATGTATCTGCTCTGCAGTCAAAGGACTTCCAGAAGTCAGAAGTTTTGTTGCCATAATCTACAGATCAGTGGATGCACCAAAACCTGCCAGAGCACCAGGGTAAGTTAACTTATGTTGTGACAGCACAGGAGACTTCTGGTTTTTGCACTCTGCTGTTAGGGAGATTGCAAATGCACAGCTATTGGGGTATTTCAGGTAGTGCGAGGAGGCTCGTTCTCCAAAAAGTTTTTTTTTTTCCTGGCTGGGAATTGAGAGGGTGTCATGATAGTTCTGTTTCAGACTGGGTAAAGCTACCAGAGTCTCTTCTATGGCTATTTTCTGAATAGTTGTAATGTTCTAATATTATTCAGACTTTTGATTAGTGTGACAAAAAAACTTTCTTCATTTCCATCTTCATTTCCTTCCAGTCTCTTAGCAGTGTATTGCTAGACAGAGTACTTTGTCTATTTTAATACATGACTAATCTTTTCAGACCCATTTCCATTGCTATCTGTGCACTACAATTGCTAACTGTATTATACCATTCAATATGGTATGCAGCAGTCCATCAATCCTCTTTCTTCATCTAAAGGCAGAAAATATATAGTAATTGCTTAATAAATCTGCCATTTCTTTATCTCAGTCTCCAATCCCCCATTTGCATTTTTAGTAGTTTTATCTTTAGGGCTGGCTGGTCATCTAACTAAGACAGGACGATAGCTAACTTTTATAGTACAGAAAGCAATAGGATTCTATGGTGAATTAATATTTTTTTTATTAACAACAGGTACTAAATCTTGATGGAATAGTTAATGTCATGCATAACTCCAACCCCTGCAGAACATGTCTTGGACACCTGGGAGTGATAATGTTCTCGCCATTTGCCTCAGGGTTGTAACCCAAAGAAGTTTTCTGCATTTTGGCACAAATTATTTGACAAAAAATTCAGGGCTGAATTCCAGCAAGGTCATCTTTTCCTATATTCTTGGCAACTATTCTTGTCAAGAGGATTATTGTATTTTTAATGACAAAAGTGGCACATTATTCTCACAAGGATTCCTTTTTTGTTTCTTGCTAAGCAATGACAGGTTCACCAGGTGTGATCTTATTTTTCTGCTGTAGTATCAGAGATACCATGCTAGTTGAAACTATTCATGATTTCAGTTATTTATGTATATAGTTATTTATGAGTCACAAGAATTGTTTGCCATGAAGAAATCTAAAAGTTCTAGCTAAGACAAACAAGAGAAAAGCACAAAGACTTTCAGTTTGTTTATTAACCACACTTGTGTCTTACACCTCATTGTGTGCTGCATTGAAGACTAAAAACATTCCATTCCCTAACTGAAGTTTAAATTTCTACTAATTGTTTGCCTTCTGAACTTTAAGCTGTGTGATAGGAAGGATTTGCAAGGAAGCATTTATCACTGCTCTTGCTTATACGTACTTCTTGCTGTTTCTGAACAGGACCTTTTGTTGAGCAAACCTTCTGATTTGACAGTGAAAACTTTCAGCATTTAGGAAGCATGAACCTCTGCACACTCATAAAACCCATCTCACCAGCAAAACAGCCTCTCGTGAACATATTTGACCCATCCCTCCCATTCTTTGGGTTTAGGTCAGAATGTCAAAGTAAGTTCAAGATCTCTGTCTTCATGTTGAGGGAACTCTATAGGATAAGCCTTCTTCTAAAAGATCTTAAGAAATTGAGGCATAAAACCTGTTATGAAAAACTGGCATGATGCACCTTCCTATTTGGTATTAAATCTCATTTCTGATGACAGTGTAACCCTTAAGGCTGTGTTTGAGACTATGGACTAAACTGGGAATTTTGACAAATGCAAATTTCACATCTCCTCTCTTTAAACTGTGCCCTTTCTAGAATAAATACATAGCAATAGACAGAAATGAAGAAAAAAATCCCCCAAACAAACACTTTTAAAAGCAAATTAGAAAAGCCACTAAGTCAAGACATTGATTGTCTGTGCTCCTGAGGGACTGTTAATAAATGAAAACACATGGCTAATATTTAGTTATTTTGCCTGAATAAATACCCAGGAAGTATTAAAAGCAACATTTGGAGGATTTCCATAGAACTGACAAAATGTATTGCTGCTTACTTCTATTACAACCTACATCAAAATTCAGGAGTGATATAAAATCCCGCACTTGGCATCCTGTGCCAAGGCAAGAAGAATAAACAATTTTGAAAAAAGTAAGTACAATAATATGACACACAGCTCCAGTCTTATGCTTCAGAGAACCAAGGAGATTTTATTTCTGGGGGAGTAGAGGTACATAAGGGAATATACTGTGGAAGAATTACTGCTTTAACATTTACATTTTCAAAATAATGAGAAAAATCAAAAAGAGAAAAGCTTTTCTAGTTAAGCTGAACAAATATTTCTTCATGCAAATTACACTAGAATCTTCCAGTGTAATTTTTTTCAGACACAAAATGGGCCAAGTTGTAAGTATGTGACATGAACCAGGCTTTGTGTGGCATGTGGTCCAACACAAGCTGCATACAAGTGGGGGACTATCTCAAACTTTAAAAAAAAATATTTTAATGCTGACAAATGAGCACAGCAAGAGACAGAAATGTGTTCTGTATGGAGCAAAGACAGATTCTAAGACTATAGATAAAGTAGTAAAAGCTAAAAAGTAGTTACGAGAACACTTAATCTGGACTCATGATAGAATTCCTACTTGAAAGGTGCGATAGCCACATCCAGTTAATTTTCTGTCTTTTAGAGAACTAAATATACAAACTATAGTCAAAGATCTTACTGCAGTGAGATTGCTGTGTGTGTGAATATCTCTCTTCTCTCCTCTCCTAAAACGGAGAAGCAACCTCTTTCTTGTTCTTCAGTCTGCTTCTGATCCACCTACGAATTTTAAATTACTTTCAATTTTTCAGACTATTCAATATTTAAAACTATTCTCATTGCTTCTATTGTTCCTGATTATTCGATCTTACTTGGTAAAATTGTTCTTTGTTGCCCTATTTTCTTTTAATTTCACCTTGGCTGAATTTCAGTTATCTCCCTGTGTTCTCCTTGTGAATTTTGATCAGGTTTTCTAAGAGTATTTTACATTTTTGCAAAGATACTTATATTAAAATGTAGCTTTATTTTTGTTGTAGTGCTTTCATTCTTGGATGTTTATATTGAACGACACTGCTTTATTGAAGTATTCCCTAATATTAAATTCACTTGTTTTACATTTTCTCGCTTGGCATATGGGTTCACGGATAGCCTTTTTCCACATTTCCTTGTCAGGAAACCAAAACGATCAATCTCAGACCGTTTTAAAGCCAGTGGCAGAAATCCTTCTGATTTACCTAAGAGGACGATTGAGGCTTCTTGTAAATATCCCTAGAAACGTCTCCCAAGTTTCAGATCTGCAGTTCTTCTCCCAAACAATACCCTGCATTTTTTACAGGTCTCCTGAAACCTTTCTACAGATGTACAGCAGCATACATCTTTCATGCAACAGGGTAACTTCCCTGCATTTCTTACCATCTATCACTCTCTACCATTGCAGATGACCTTCTTCCTGCACTGCTTTTTGCTGTACATTTGATAAAATGTGCATTCTTGTATTTTTTGTTCCATATAATGTTTGTTCTTCAGTCAACCTTTGATATATTAGAGGGAGGAGGATATGTGGAGAAGGGTATGTGCAGGTTTTTTGTTGGTTGGTTGGTTGTTTTTTAAGTAATCAATGTTTTCTAAACATCTTTATGGAGGTAAAAAGGCAAGCCAGCGTGTGCTATCTGTGTAACTGTTGCATATCAAGGCTTATACCTGTAGCTAAAGCACAGATAACTTCACTAAATAAAATCTGAGGTCTGTTTTAAATGGCTATGCTTCTGCAATGATAGTTTCAGTAAATGCCCGGAACTGCTATGAATAAAACAAATATAAAATTGAATAATTTATTTTTCTGTCCTGTAACAAAAAGCTATTTCTACGAAGAAGAGACTTTAAAATTGTTTTGTGTCAGCAATGTATGCGAAGTTGGCTTCTGTATTCAGGAGGAGAAAAAAAGACTAGAAAGCAGAAGGCAAAAGAATAAAGCAGTGTTTTGAATTATTTTTCTGCATGACATGTCTATGAGCCACAATTCTGTAACTATGTGGGATTTAAAAAAAAAAAAGACCACATAACAGAAACAAAACAAACAGCCAACTTGAGACTTGAATCATAAATTAATTTGGGGATTTCTACAGAAATTACCAGTGAATATACTTGAAAATGCCATTGTGCACGGTGTATCTTCCTCTAGCTTGCTTTGACTGATCAGCTACACAAGTGCAAAATGTTTCGAGTAGAGGCTTGACAGGGACAGAAAAATTGTGATCCTAGTGAAGTGCTAAACTTTCACTGATTTCAACAGAGCCAGGGTTTCACCAGAGGAACCAGGACACATTCCTGGTTGTCCTGGCTGCATGCTTGGTGCTGAGAGTGGAAGAAATTGATATGAACTGTACTAAGATACTGCAGTTAATGACACACAGTGATCACAATAAACTTTCAAGAAATCAGTTTACTGTGTGGGAAGGGAATGCAGCAGTGAATGCATACTCTTTCTCTCTCTCTTTCTCCAAACTGTCTTTTTCAGTGGCCATAGGGTTACTATGTTGATAAATAAATTTAAATTCTGATTTTAGAAAGAACTGTGTCCCTAGTGGCCTCAGAAATGTTATTCCTTGTTACCAATCTTATTGCTGGAACAGTACATTTCTAAGGCATCAGAAAACACGATATTTGGTATGGAGGTTCTCTGAAGGTCCAGGAACACCCTTTCTCCTAGAGCGCAGGATCCCCTTGCTAACTGCTCAGTGTCATCCCTGGAAAGGTTTTGCTTCTTGACAATGAGCAACAGTGGAAGGCTTCATGTGAGAAATCAGGCTGCATCCTTAGGTCATGGGTGATTTAAAAGGCTAACATATATGGTCAAATATACCAGGCAAGGAACAGAATAGGACAACTATGAACCATATGTTGGTTTTGAATTATCTCCAAAACTAACATTGATATAAAATATTCTATTCTATAATGATAGAAAATACACATAGATATAACGCTAATTATGAAACAGAGCATCCATCTAAAGCATCTTTGTTTTGTTTAGGTTGTTTTCAGTTTGGACAAATGGGAATCTGGAAGTCACTTTACTCTTGCCAGTGTATAATACTCCCTGTTTCTGGGTTTTACTGTGTTTCCTTTACAGCTGTGATTTGTGACGATTTGCATTTTTGCTGACAGGTACTAAGGGTAAGTCAATATTTATAAAGTACTTTTTCCTATGCTTTCCTTTTAGTAGAGACTTTCCCGATCATAATGAACTCCTTTTTCAAAAAGCGAAATACAATTTGGGTGCACATGCCAACAATAATTGTACTTGTCAAAAGAAACAGATAACATTATAACTGCCTGAAATTTAATCACAAGAAATGTGATAATTCATATGGGAAATCATGTTTTACAATTTCTTTCTTTCTTTCCATGTGGTTTAGAGTATTTCAGGAAAAAAAAATTACTCTGCTTAGACCAAGCATGAAGAATGGTATAGAAAGGCAATTTAATGCAAAGCTTTTCAATATCTGTTTCCTGCCAACAGAAACATACCTGAGACTACAACAATAAAAACACCATATGATAAGTTGGAAAAAAGTGATTATATATAACTATTATAGAATATACTTACTTTGATTTAATTTGGAATTTTAGAATTTTTCTTTTAAGATTTTGGCAATGCTGCTAGGAGCAAGTATATTGTAGCATATAAAATAACCTTTCAGCTGTGAAGTGTGAGATTCAGTTCTGTCATTAGTGTAACTCTGGGTTAATTTGTTACATCAGATTTGTTCCATATTGATAGCCATAAAAGTGAAGTTTGAATCTGGGCCAGATCTTATATGCTAAAATCCACCATAATTTAAAATTCTGCTTTACAATAACAACAATCAAATTACTTTTTCACAGTATCAGCCCATTGCTCCAAAAGCAAACAACAACAAAAAAACCCCAGATCACAAACTTAACAAAACCAATCAACCAGTAAAACTCAGCTAATCAATCAAAAAGTTATTAACACAAGATTTTTTCATTTTCACATTTTTAATTAGTGTTTGCATACCAACCAAGATGTGTTACTACGTTGCTTGGAGAGCCCCATAACCGGCGTGAATGCAGATCTTTAGAGACTGATCTTAGATGTGTGAGCCCGGCTGGAAGGAAGAGCAGAGATCTCCTGTGCTTGGTTGCCCTACAGAAAGCCTAGCTAGAGTTCCAGCCAGGGTCAGACACAACGGCTTAGCTCTCAGCCTTGATTTGCACTTCAGCTCCTCCTGGTGAACATCTTTGTCATCCATCATCTTCTGGTGATCCTTTGGTAACTTGTGGTATCCCTGTTTACTGGAGGCACCTTGGTTAGCGACAGGGAGTGGCTGACTCACTTGAGATATGTCTGAAAACCTCAGAAAGAATGTGTAAATGTACATGCATTACTTGGGTAGGTATGCAGCCTTTGCAAGAATACAGTCAGGATGAGAGTTTGTACTCATTTGTACTTGTGTGTGTGTGGTTTGGGTTTGTTTTGGTTTTTGTCAGTGTTCTGCAAAGCAATACTCTCATTCAACAGTCCAAATTAACTATAGGAGAAGAGTCAGTAAGTTGTTTGTCATAGTGCTCCTCTTAGAAATATAAAGCAAATTAATACGTTGTTTTGCTCAGGAATGATTTCCTTGAATTTGGTCAATGAGTAATAGGGCTCCGAACTGAGGAGAGACTCTGCCTACTTTGCTTTATACATACTGATTTGTCCTGCCAAAGGGGAAACTTAGCAATTCGACAGTCTCTTGAACCTTTTATAACTGTGATGTTCCCTCCCTAGAAATGGAGTTCTGCAGCAGAGTGAGGAAACGAGCAGCAACAGGAGACTTTAATGAAAACAGGCCATAGCGAAGAAAAGCAGGAAGTTTAAAATGAGCATGATGATAAATGCAGTTCAGAATAATGATTACATACTTTTCATCATGACTGAGAGAGATTTCTTTGCCCAGCAAGGAAAATTATCAACGGTGCAATTCAAAAATCATGGCAGGAGATTCTTTGTACTTAATACTTGCTAATGTGTAAAGAAAAAAAAAAGATGGCTTGTAGGTTAAGTCTTGCCCTATTCTGCTGTAAACTCTTGGTTTTGTTCAACACTAAAACCACAGAAGATTCAGAATGATTTTTTTTATACTTTCATTTTTATTGTTAGGTATGAAATGTGACCCGTTGTACATGAAAACAGTTCTACAAACTGATGAATTTAAGTGACAGTAGGACCATAGTAACCCAGCATAGTTTATATTTCAAAAGTTTTCTGCTTCAGAAAGAAGGTCATGAGCAGTATACAGTGACTTAGAGCTGATATGATAATATATCCCTAAAGAATCCAGCAAATAATTTTGAAGAAACCAGCTATTTCTACTGCAATTTCATGTAGTAAGACCTCTGGAGATGTAATCTAAGAGTTTTGAGCTCTGTACAAGTACTAATCATCAGAAGAGCTTGCCCGCTCTATAATTTTTCTCTCTGGGGGTTCCCATGGCATATTAGTAAGGTGATTCATAAAACAAGTCAGCTACAGATTTAGGATTA
This sequence comes from Ptilonorhynchus violaceus, assembly GCA_013397565.1. NCBI lineage: Eukaryota > Metazoa > Chordata > Aves > Passeriformes > Ptilonorhynchidae > Ptilonorhynchus > Ptilonorhynchus violaceus. The sequence continues at coordinate 202,328 of VZRJ01003859.1, forward strand.
TAAATATGTGAATTAAGAGAAAATATTTTAATCATTTTTCTCTATATTTATACGTAGCCATATTTACTATTGGATTTGAGGAGTATATACCTAGAGAACAGTATCCCCTGTAAAAGATAGGTGATCTGATTTATCACCAATAAATTTCACAATGTTGCAGAATTTATATTACAATATAGTTTTAAGTGAAGGCAAAGGGAAACCTCCTTCAGTTGTACAAAAGTGTCTAGAAAGAAGGTAGAAAGATTAAGCTTTTGCCATTTTATCGTGCTTTGTATTCTTAAGCTTTATTGCTACGACCTCATTTTGCAAACAGTTGTCCATAGTGCTCTGTGATCTCTTTTTCATAATTATATTCAGCACTTGAGACAGCAGTAACTTTTGCTTTAAGTCACATAGGTGTTTCTTTTTCCTTCATCATTTTTGCTTCTGTTGGCTCCTGAAATAGTTCCAAGTGATGCCTCTGATGTTGTCACACTGTTTGGCAGCGTTCATCTTCCATCGTGTTGGGTGTAGACACCAAGGGTGTAATAATGGTTTATGAGAGAAAAGAAGCTGAGAGGAGTGTGTGAGTGTGTGTGAGTGTGTGTGTGTGTGTGTGTGTGTGTGTGTATGTGTGTGATTTCTGAATGCAACATTTCTGCCCTGAACCATGCCCTGTGCTTTTTAAATAGTGACATTTATTTCTAGCCAGATGCTACAGAATATAAAGAAGAAATTCACAAACAAAAGAATTTTTATTAGAAATTTTTCCTTCTGTACTGAGATGAGAGAAATCTTGCCATCCCACCTGTTTCCCAGCTGGTTTGGGAGAGCAAATAGGAACTGCTAGAGCTTAGGGAGATATCAAAATTGATTTTTAAGCTATCCTGAGAGTTTGAAAATACATTTAACTGGATCACTAGGAAACTAAATGAATTTGGGACATCAGTAAGTCTATTAAAATTTCTCTATCTATTACATAAAGCAACAGGGAGCAAGAGCATCTAACTTAGAACCACATGTTCCAAATTCAGCAATAAAAAGTGAAAGACCATCTTTTTTCCATTTCTAATGCCTGTTGGAAGTAGATAAGGGAGTGCTTCATGTGTTTTCCATCCATTTGTATTCCTTCCTCCTATTACCTCTTAGTGGCTTTAGTACTTCAAGATACTGTGGTGCATTAAACAGTAGGTTTTTCCACTGTATAACCTCCACAAGGGTTACACAGTGTTTTCCAGCCTCTTTTGTAGGTGGGCTGGAAAAAATGAGAAGGGGTCTTTCTCTGGAGAATAACATACTACTAAATGGGAGTAGATGTTGTATGAACTTCTTCCCAAGGAATTGAAGTAGGTAAAAGGAGTGCAGTGCTTGACATGAACAATTGGCATATGCAATCTGGAGAAGTGAGGAGGCTTGAAGCTGGTTGGTTTTGTGTACGAGGGTCAATGGAGTTTACTTAACTTATCTGAAAAATAAAAATACATTCTTTTTTCCCCTCCATGAAATAAAGGTATTAAGCTCCTTCAAAGAAGGTGGGGAAAAAAGCAAAGTGGGCATTTTAAGCAGGTAAGAGATGTGTATGTAAGGTCAATAGTTGCTTGTGTGTGTATGCAGGAAGGTAAGGAAAACAGGTCTATGCACTCATTTTTCCTGTCAGCATTTGGGTGATGGTGGATATTACTTAAAGAAACTTTGTAGCCTGCATATCTCATGGATAACTTTGATGTCTTTAAACTACAAATGTTTAGAATAAAACCAGGTCCAAATATCCATGTACAATTTAGAAATTCAGAATTGAATCTAATCCAATCTAGTATTAAGACTTTCACCTGTCCTTGATTGCCTCACCAGCCCTGATAAAAGAGAATAATCTCCTAATTCATATAATTAATTCATGTTGTAAACACCAAATCAATTTAGCTATGTAAAAATTAATCAAAAAAGTAAAAATCATTTTGGTAGAATAACCATTTATCATGTAAATGATTAAAGAATTTTTAAATAAAATTAAAAATAATTAGAGAATTAGATAACAAACAAAATCCCTGTGGAAATGAGGGAAAACTTTTCAGGATTGTGGTTCAGAACATGTCCTTTCAGTGATGGAAAACTGCAAGTCAGATGAAGCAAATTTTACAGCAACTTCTGGGATAAATTATTTGCAAATAAGATAAACCCGAATGAAGAAGAGCCATATGCAATTTTAATTGAACGGATGCATCAGTACCTTCTAAGTGTTAAATTGGGAGATGAGCCATCTACCTCAACAGAGTGACAGAAACAGTGCACAACATTACAATGCTAACATGTTATGATGATAAGTGGCTAGTGATATCAGATACTGACTCTGAACAGGATCTTCTGAGTAGAGCTGTGAAAAGTTTTGGTATCAGAACCGTGTGAAATGTTAATCGTATTTGAAAAGCAAAGCAGAGCTCTTAGGTTTGTGCTGACCCAGGGCAAGCAAGACTGATGTCCAGGTGACAAATACGGTGAGTTGTTCCATTGTCATGGACCATTTGCTAATGGGATATAATCCAATGACACACTCCCCTCTTCATGACACAGGGAATCAAGATCATCGTCTACTAGTTCAGCTATTTTGAGAAAACAAAATTTTTTGGTTTACAAACTTCATGTCATATTTTGATCCCAACTTATATGTGTGTTTACAAAAAAAAGGATGTTTGGTGCTTGGATAAGTATAGAAATATTTGAGTGTTCAACTACAAGTGTGGAGCTACCAGAAATTCGGTTTTGTAACTTTGGTTCATCTTTCTTTCCAATGACTCTTACATATTATTCACAGTGACTCTCTACTTCAACCAGTTTTGCTTTTGATGTAGAAGGAAGTGGTGAAAGGCTATCTGATTATTACAGAGACCTATTTTTCTTAGTTCCCCTTATCTGTATTAACAGTTACATCTTCAAAGAACTTGAAGAAGAATGTGTTACCTGCTCATTCTGAACTCATCTTTGAACATGTTAATTTTTTCAGTTTCCGTTCATTACCACAGCCATAGTGTCCTTTCTAAGAAATTCTCTAAAACTGATAGAAAACTCACAGGTTTATGGATTCATTTGTCTCTACACAGTACAAATCCCATGCAATTACATGGCATTCTCTCCTTCATCTGCAATCCCTTTGCTGCACAACAGTCTTGCTAAAGGAAATGCAAAAGATGAAATTCTTCAAATATAAGGAAGTCCTTGGAATGATTTCCACTTGGAAGACACCTTTCAGATAATCTGTTGGTCTAATTTAATATCTCTGAAACTTCTCAAACTCTTCTATACATTATGCTCTACTCTGCAAAGTGTATTTCTGTGCTCAAACTGTGCTGCTTTAAAACTTTTGTTGCCGGCGAGTAGAAATATTTTTCAGCTTCACTCTCCCCCTGCATGATGACAGTCTAAGAATGGCATAAGTTAAAATTTAGAGTTATATTTTCAGAGTGAACTTTCTGTTCATATTTTTTCCCCCCTCTAACAACTTGCCTTTTCAGCAGTTGATTAGTACTCATGGGTAATCAGACATATCTCTGAAACGGCACACTAGACTGGTGCCTTTAGTATTGAGTACATACATATACACCATGCCCACCACCATGCCCACCACCATGCCCCAGCTTGATAATTTGGATGGGAATAGATAAGCTCTTTTATTTTAAAAGCTACCAATTTTTATTGGCTTCACACAAATTCCCTATGTCTTTCCAACATGGGGTTTCATAACTGTCAGGACTATAATTTTGACATTACTGTGACGGCAGTCAGTACTAAGGGCCTGTGCCCTAGGTGACAACATCATTGTAAGATCTGTGAGCTAGCAGGTATTTTGTGTAGGTTCATATGCATCCTTATCATTCTTTCAGTTTATTCTAGATTCATAGAATAAACGAAAAGGCTTCCTTCCATGTTGTCAGTGATCCTAATTAAGTCACAGGCTTCAGGCTTCAAATTGGATATTTTTCCTAATCATGGCATAGTCTAATGGGTAAAACACTATTTTTTTTCTCCTTTAAGATACTTTTTAATTAAATTTATGGCATTTAATCAGGAATCATTCAGAAATACTTGATAACTTTAAACCTCTTCCTCTTTTCTCACATTCCCTTGCCACCTCCAGAAGCATCAAGCAACAGCAAAACCTTCTGTATCTTGTCTCCATATCATCTAAGGGTCCTTTATCTCCTCCTAACATGCACAATAGCAAGAAATTATTCACTTGGAATAGAAAACTAAATAGGATTGTCAGTGTCTTAGGCACACTCTCTTCTATGAAAAGGCTCAGTTACCACCAGTTAGTCACAGAAACAGCAGAGAAGAGAAAAAAGTCAATTTTGCTGGAGAAAGAGGAGGTAAAAACCAGGCCACAAAGGAATAAGATCAGACACCAGACCAGGGAAATATCAGCACATCATGGGAACAGCTCCTGCTGTTCAGAACAATTTCATTTGTATACAGCTGTCTACTAAAGTTAGAGAAGGCATTTAGAGACTTTAGATAAAATCTATATGAATTTAATTTTAGAAATATCAGTGTCTTAAGAACGTTTGAAAATAAAAAGTGCATTAAACTTTCAGGTTTATTTAATTGGCTATGCTTGAGTTTCTGAATAGTTATTTAGAAGCTTAATTTCACCATCTTGAATATAAATTCCTTTATTTCTTTTTTTTTCTTTCTTAAAGTATCCTTCCCGTCCTCTTCCCCCTCACCTCAGTGTAGTCTTCAATTGAAGATTTTTAAGAAAAAGATGGCTTTAATATGGACTCATACACATGTTAACTGTGTATGAGTAAATTATGATTGTAGACCTTCATCATCCATGCCGTGTGTTAGACATTACTAGATTAGGTATTAAAAGAGGGATTTGCTAATTTCAGGCACTTCAAGTGGAGAGGTGGAACCAGAATGAGATGGAACAACAGACGTGATTTACCTTTCAAATCGATCAGTTTAAGTATGTATTGGTTCACTGATTCAGACAGTTCCACTTAGATGTACAGTACTGTATGGAACTAGAATCAGGAGTCAAATGTCTTTTACACTCTTGGGAGGGTTTCTTATTTTTAAGAGAAGGAAATAAAAGAAGTCACAAGTAGAGCAAGACAAAGTAAAAAGAGAAGGCATAAATAAAATATAAAATCTTATTGAACACTCTATACACTATTAGCTTATTGCTCTGTTGTGAGAAAGGAACTAAAGCAAAGAAAACTAAGCTGTAAAAAAGGAGAAAGAAAAATAAAGTTAGAATATCATGGCTTATAAAGATGTGATGCACATAGACATGTAACTGTCCACATTGGAAAATACTACATAATATTTCTTTTCAGTTACTCTATTTCCAAACTCTGTGATTAACATCCCTGTACAGAACATCGTTCCACACCTATTTATTAAACAAAACCTTAAGGATCAAATTGTTAGCTTAAATTCTATTATGAATGAAGAAAGATGGGACTATTTACGCTGCAAATCACAGTTATTTCCCTAGCTGCCTTCTAGTTCCTGGAAGGAAAGTAAATTGCTTTGGATCTAGCCTGCCTCCATGTCTTGAGTGGGCCAATTCAGAGTGATTTAGTGATCTATCTGCTAGTTTGCTCTCTTTGGCTAAACATCATATTTGCTTGCCTTGGTGAAAAATTCCATGTTTTCCCCTTCAAGCTTTCAGGGATTATAACCTAGTCACCAGGTATTCTAAGACTCTCTCAAAATGAATTTTCCAGTTATGCATCAGATAACAGTATTTGTTATTTGCCATGCACAGCCTCTTCTCTGAAAAATCCATTTTGAGTTGAGCTAATGGCCATTCAGCTGCAAAAAGAAATACAGCATAGAGCAATTGATTGGACCATGGGATATCATCACAACCTGCATAACAATAAACCAAAATGTTCAATGAGCAGCATGACTTAAAATCTGACCTATATTCACCACAACTTAGGGCAAAAATCTGAGACCGTACATTCTCGCTATGAGACAATACACTGAAACTTTTTTTTAGAACTTTCTCAGAACATTTTAATTCCTGCCAAAGTGGTGCCCATTTCTATACACAGCTGTTCCATTTTTCATTTTAAGAGTTCATTTACCCAGAAATATTTTCTGTTCTCTCTCTGATTTGTTTTAGCTGTTTGGAAGGCTTCTTCCTCTGACGTTGTGCGCATTCTGAACATTTCATTAGGTACTTCAAATACTCAACATGCAATGAACTTTTTCAAGGAGCATATTGCAGAAGAAAAAATATTGATTAAACTTCTGTTTATTTCCTTTTGAATTCTGAATAATCCATTTTCTGCTCACTTTGTGATTTTCTTGCAGTGTTATTTTATAGATTCATTTTTGCTCACAAATCATCTTTTAAGACTGACAAAGTACTCACTTTCTCTCAGTAGATCTTGTGAATGCTTGTAGTCTGTTCTGTGGGTCTTGTGCTTGTGGCTGGGTTTTTGTCATTCTAATTGGGTTTCTGTCATTTTAATGACTGAAATAAGTTTTAACTCTGAATTATGTTCTGCCTTTCTCCTTCATTGTCTCTTCTGAATTGATATAGGATCCTAGAATAATATGTGTCTTGGCTTTCACAAGTTTTCATAAGTCCTTTTTGTTATGTATACACATGGAGTATATGAATATATAGTGTATAATAAGATACATATCTTATGAAATTAGGGTAAAATTAATGCTTAATATATATTTCTTTTTGAAACCGAGTCTAGATAGTTTTTAAAGTATCTTTTATAGTAATGTAAGGTCAAAGCCAGAGATTATTGAAGTCAGTAGAAAAGACTGTCATTTAGGGACTAGTATTTTTTTCTACAATGCTTTAAAGGAATTTTTTATTTTAACATTAAGCTGCTTTTACCAAACTATAGCCTAAAAGACACATCGAAAATTAAATTTTTCTTTTCACAAGTGTACTTTTAAAAATGATAGGATTTACAAAGTATATGAAGTGCAGGAGGTTGTTGACAACTCCAAACTGTAGTAATATTACTGAAAAAACTGCAAGACTTAAATAGCATACAAATAAATAGAATACAAAATAAAAATATTGAATGTAATTTAGAAGATCAGCTGAACAAATCATGTGCCTTGGATGAATATCCTTTAACTGGCAGTGAATCAGTTTACAACTGATGCCCACTAAAGTCGCAATGAAATGTTGTAACTTAAATAGGAGAGAAGATGTGTACGCCGTGGGTACAGAAATGAAATTCATGACTTAGTTTCACTTGGTCTGTCTGTCCAGGAAGGGACCTAGTGTTGCCCATTAACTGCTCCTGCCTGTGTAAAATTTCAAACAAAAGGGAAGAGAAGGAAGTGAAGACTGTGGTTCATATGAAAATATGGCATAACACAAAAAAAATAGAATGTTCTACTAAAAACAGGAGCCTTGTACCAGGTTTAATACACATTTGGAGATTTATATAGTCTTTAGAAGTATTTTATAAGGGATTTTTAATTTTAAAACCTAGATTTCAAAGAAACTAAATAAAAGAACAAATAAAGTATACAGTTCTGATAGTTTGTGCATGGATTTTCCGTCAATCTATGTCCACAAATTGGAGAAATATTTGATTCATCTCTCCAGTACTAAATAGTGTAATGAACTAGTTTTTTTAGAAGAAATAATCACAAAGACTGTTGCCATGAAAACCTCCTTCAGTAATAATTATCTTATTCACTCAGAAATTAAATAGCCTTACTAATAGATTTAAATTACTGCTACTCTTGCCTACCAGTTGTCTTTCAAAATACCATTGTATGTTAATTCCACAGCACTTTAATATCACCCTACCTTCTAATAAAGCTATACTATATGGTTTCTACCTCCATCTTAATTACATATATGTGGAAATTTTTCAAACTAACTAATTTCCAGTGAAAATGTGATTGTTTCCACGGAGAGGAACTCTCGAGTTTTCCAGCTGCTATGCTTCTAAAAGTAACGACTCACATAAACAAGCCCCTAGAAGTGGAACAACAAGAAAACCCCAAAGAGTGTAACTGACTTAGCAGTGTTTGTGAAGTCTTCTTTAATCGTACAACAGGCTGGAGGAATGGCAAAAGCATATAATTACATTTTCCAGCTTTTATCATACATTGTGATTACCAGTTTGTGAACAAGAAAACATTTACATAGTTCTCAACTGTAAGTTATACTTCTTTTGTAGTTTACCTGATACGATAAACTTCTCTGTGAAACAGATACGCAAATACTAGATTAAAAATATTAAGTGTTACAGTGTTATGAAATATATGAAAAAAATTACTTTCTATATTGTGAGATCCCACTGATTTTATGCTCAAAATTATAATGTTTTTTAAAGTCTATTTTGAGAAGAAAAAGCATACAGCATGGATTTTATTAATGTTGTTATCTGGAAAACCTGGGCATCTTTTCAATACTAAGCATCTTCTGTATGCACATTATTGACTTCACAGTGAGTTACTAATTTGAAACATCTAGACCTGTTTGGGACTCTGACAATGAGATAAATTTATATTGTCAATATAGATGTCACAATAAGTTTTGAAATATGAAATACTGACGTTGAAAGAAATTTGACTGAATTAGGAAATACAACTGGTTAACCATGTTTATGCTAGGTTTAAGCCATTTCCAAACAGTTTATGGAAAAAAATAATATTGTCATTAAATTTAAATAATAGTCATTGTAGAGTGTAAGGCTTTTCAAATCTCTCTAACCAATTGACTAAGTAAAATTTTTCCAGTTTCAGGTAATGGAAGAAAGAATCAAATATCTTATTTCTGCTGACAGCTTTCAGACTTCTCTTCTTCCATCTCTGTCACGCTGTCTCTTAAAGAAGAAGACTTACAAAGTCCTTGCCTTACATATGACTCTTGTTATCTCAAGCAATGATATGCATGGTACTATCTATGAAAGGAAGGACCACTCCTCTTTAACTGGATCGTGGAATTGGAATTCCTTCATCTTAAAATGAGAGTTTTTTAGAGGAAGAAAAAAGTAGTCATACCAATGGCAAAGAAGACATAATGACAAGAGATGAAATTGTGAGTAATCATTAAAAATAAAATAGTGTAACCTTCCTCTAGGATTGCAAGGTATCTTTTTTCCCCTTTTTACAATCTTGATATGGCACACCATACTTGACAGTCAAGAGGAAGAAACTACTGAAGGCCAAGTCTTTGGGTGCTAAAAACGATCTTATAGAGGGGCTAATGGAAAAAAGGCTAAACAATCCTGTGGTGGATGAGTACTTCTGGAGATTTACTACTTTTCAGTTCTGCTTGGTCAAATTTGGAACAATCAGTTAAACCATAAGTCTTGATAAATGGAAAATTTTGATAATCTGATACTTTGGCACAAACATAGTTTATTATTTCTTCAAAAGTCCTTAATTCACTCACTTTTGCTTCAAGAAAGCTGTGTGAGAGAAGATTTTATTGCTCACAAATGATAATGTCCTTCAGTTTTGTTGATGTTCATTTGCAAGGAATGTTCATAAACCTCAATCAGTGAAGACTGCATTAGGTGAGACACTGAGGGGATTAGGCGAACAGAGAGAAGTATGTATAGCACAGCTTATCTGGGAGGCAAAAAGCAGCTTAGCAGCGCTGATGTACTTTTTCCACTCTCCAGAAGTTGTTTGAGACCAATAGCTGTGGAGAGAAGTTCAACAAGAGGCCAACATTTTGCTGTGCCTCAGTGGAAAACTGTGCCCCAGGTCGACTCAACCTTATTGCATTACAAGTGGCTTTCTACAAGGTAAGCTGAGTCTGCTATGCACTGTTTCCTGTATTGTGTTCTGGGGGATGTAGCTTGTTATTTAAGTGCTTAATACTGCATCCAGAATATGCAGAAGCTAAATTGAGCATTGCCAAATTGAGCTCTTGTATTTGGCTTGCTTGGTGGTGTTACTGGCAAGAAAGAAAAACATATAGGGTTAAAAATGTGTACGTTAAAAATAGTATTGCGTTAGTAGAATCAGAGTCTATTTTATAAACAATTTAATGGAGCTTCTGAAAATGTTATATTCATCTCCAAAGACAAAATTTAGAACACTTTATGCAGCAAAAATAAATTGCACACTTGTAGCATGTTTTGCTTTTGATTGCTTTGAAGGAAGAGCTGTTCCGTGAGGACTATTCAAACTTTTTAGATGTCTTATTAAAATCTAGGAGACTCCGAAGCATGCTATTCTTGAGCCAAAAAATGGAGTGGGGGAGGAAGGACACCATGCCTCTTTTGGCAACAAGCTAGTGTCCAATGGCGTTTGGAAAAAGCATGTCCTGATAAAAAAGTCACTGAATAGTTGGAAGAGGTATGACTAATGTAAGGAAACTGATGGACAGGCAGATTCCTGCCATTAAGATACACTTTTTAAAGTTGCATACCCTTCTGGCAGCCTGGAGGACAGTAAAATGCTATCATAAGGAGAACGAATAGAAAGTGCTTTAGACTGCCATTTCACATTTAAGCAAAGTTTATGTTATACTAGCTGCTTTTGTGATAAAAGTCCATAGTTTTTTTAAAAAAACCAAACACATGTGCAGTATAACAGAAAACAGTACATGTAAGCTTGCTATTACCTCTGTCAACTTTCAGCCAGGGAAAGACAAACAGGAATCCAGAAAGGTCCCCAAGGTTCTAAAAATTCTCCTTTTACAGTCACGTCTATACTGGGAAATTCTGTCAGTAAACAGGTAACAACAGCATGTGCTGATCTAGATGTTATATTCGATTTCTCTTCTTGTTAAAAGTGTCTTCCTCAAGAGAAATTCTGTCAGCACATTTCTGTGCCTCTCATACCTTCACCTAGCTCACCGTCGGGCAGAAACACTTCACCTGAAGAACTCAGGGTGTTCCAATCCAAGGAGTCATAGTTCCTTTTCTTCTTGTAATCTTATCCCATACTGTCAAGACCTTTCCCTGCAATCCCATGGTCCTCTATGAGTGCCCTTTGCCCTCACTCTTCTCTCAGAGGTAGATCCTGTGCAGCTCAAAGTGTTACTATCTCTGTTTTAGAAACAATATGCATGGTTTCTACAGCATTTCAGTTACTAAAACACTATGTATTAGCTTGGAAATTAGAAACTTGAAGGTGACGAAAATACACAGCTGTTTCAGGTTCTATCAGACCCTTGGCAACTGGTTTTGCACCCTGTCAACTCGTGCTTCTAAATTTTTGAAAAACAGCTTGGCAGTATTATGACATAGAAACAATGTAATTAACTGTGTATGTGTAAATCTTTCAAGTAGGGCGCTTGCCTCATCTGAGACTCTTAAGGATGGAAACACTAAAATAGGAGAGCTTCTTTGAAGGTATAAGGGAAAGATGCAACTCTGTACTGATATGTGTCAGGGTATGAGTGGTTTTCAACAGGGGTGATAGCTGTACAGATGGAGATACTGAGTCCTATAAAAAGGTGTTTCTAAACAATGCAGAAACCAAGAGTTAACACATCCCAAGAGGCCAGAATTGTGTTGATGGATACACTCAACATGTCAAACCCTAAGGCTGTTTGTGTGTACAAAGTATTTTTGTGAGTACAAGTGAATCACTGGGAGATCTGGCTGATAGTAATACAGTTTTTATGGACCATACCTGCTGTTCCACAAATCTGGAATATGACATTGTTATTAAAAAAAAATTAAAATGTTAAGTGGACAGAATAAAGTGGGAAACAAAAAGCTGAAAGCAAGCTGCTCCTTCAACAGCTAGACAGAAGTTACACAAGCCTTTCATTTAATGTGCTTGGCTGAGGCAGACTTAAAAGAATGCCTTAGAGTGCCAGGCATCCATCATAGATTGTGATGCAGCCCTAGCAGAGTCAAAAATGGGTAATCATTGTAACTGTTTGCTGCACTTGGCTCACGTACACATAATAAATTATTTGCAAAAGCCCATTTTAAATTAATTAGTGTTCTGATGCAATATATCGTTAGACACAACAATAACATACTAACAATACCCAGACACATTAACAATAACAGTCAAAGTTTATAAAAAGTAGTCTTACTTAAATTTCATATTTAAAAGAATTTGAGTGTGAGCTTTTTGCTTACCTTATACTATATTTGAACTCAACCCTGTTTTCTAAGTGGCAGAGCTAGTTATGTGACTGTTGTCTCAGTTTGGGTGGATGGCTTTGCTGCTTTGAAATATATTTTCTAGGCAGCTCAAGTATAAACATTTCCACAGATATGGAAGTTTTTTGGATATTTTTGCAGAATTTGTCTTTGCTGCCTGAAAATGACAAACTGTCCTGTTGCACTTCTCATTACATCTCATGGCTGGGCTACTTTCTCCAGAAAGCATTTCTTTTGATCTTGCCTCCTTTGCTATGTCAGAATTATGACCTGTACATAAATTTGCCTTTTGTATCCCTGAAAGTGGATTTATTATTAACAATGAATTTGCTTTGCTTGAATCTTTCCCACAAAATACCATCTGTAGGAAATAGTAGAAAAAAATGTTCAGACATTTTCCATGAAATTGCCAACAACATTAATAAAGAATCTGATTATATGACCCACATATTTTCTTCATTAACAAGAGGCAACCTTCCTCTTGCCATATAATCTGGTTTACTATGCACACGTACATACATTTATTAATTTGTGACAGGCTTACAATTTGAAAAATTGTTATATTTCCTTGTTATCCACGGAACAATTGCAGATGCTTTTCAAGCACCTTAAGAAGAAGATAAGCTGCTGTCACAGTACTTGAATTCCAGCTTCTATTGTCTTCTAAGGAAGCACAGATTTGCAAGGAAGTCTATGAACTTGGGTCTGGTATCATGCTACTGCAGGGTGATGGCACTACTCACCTGCTTGCTGCAGTGCTGTAGCAGGAAAATGACATGCTGAAAGGAAACACAATTGATTCTAAAGACAGATTTACACAACGGACTTATATTGACATTAAAATGCTAGTCACTACAAGAAGCTACCACATGGCTCTTACTGATATTCTGGCATTAGCTTTACAAAGAACAGCAGTCCTGGAACACATCTGCAATCACACTGGGGTGCCAGAAAAGCTTAGGATAATTGTAAAGGCACGAGTTCTAGTATCTGCAAGCAAGGTTTCCAGGATGAAGGATTTTTATAAGTATAATTAGCTGTGGTGTAAGGGACAAACAGAAACACACGCATCGTCAAACAATATCCAGTTTATCTAAATAAATAATTAAGAATGGAAATAAAATATTATATTTTTAAAACAAGGAAGGGAAAGTATTGTTGCCAGGACGGTGTGCAAGTAAAAGAATTGTAATTACTCAGCTTTCATCTCTATCTCTACTGAGGGTCAAGGAAATAAATGCGGTTCCCAGCTACCACCGGGGGGCGTTCCTCTCCCAAGTACTTCAGGAAAAAGGTACAAATTATACATTCCATAAACGGGCTATCTGGTGAGATGTTAACGTGAGCATGGGTCTATTTAAAGAGATTTCTAGGAGTATTTTTTAAATGTTTAACTTTTAGTCACGTTCCTTGGATTTGTGAGTCTGACTAAATTCAGTTTAAAAATTAATTTAGAAATGACTGTGTCTTCAGGAACTGGGATGTTTAATGTATTCTCCTTGATTTGAGTCAGTTAATGAAGATTATGATTAAATATCTTATTCCTGCTTAGAACTCACAGATACTCTCATAAGACTGTCATGTTCTTAATCTTCATTGTCAGTTTGTAACCATTAACCTAACATTAGTTAATACTTCCCTATTTATTATCCATATACTTTTGAAGAAATTTATAATTTAATACTCTTTGACTTAAAGGAACAAAAGATAAAAGCCTTCCAAATGTTCAGGGTATGTGTATTGTTAACCACTATTATTATTCAGACCTTTAACCCAAACATGTATTTCATTCCCTGCAAGTGCATTGGCACTGTATATAGGAGAAAACAACTTCATTTCTGGCTGCATAAAGCAGTTTGCAAGTGAGTACATCTGAATAGGATCAGAGAAATGGTGAAATGGTAAAAAAAGGGGAATACCTCCCATTCAAAAAGTAAAAAAATTAAAAAAGGGAGTAGTGGCACTATAAACCATCAATCTATGTTATAATAAATCAAACCCCAAAGATTTCAGGATTTACCTTTCAGTTTTGTTTACTGTAACCTCTTAAAAATGTCACTCCAAAAATTTAATAAGGGATTAGAACAATGGGCATTTTAATCAATATGTACACTCGCTTTTTCAGGTTGGTAAAAACACTTTAAACAAGTCATGGAAAGGACAATTATATTTTAAGTACCAAATTTATTATTAAGAGAAAAGCATTTATTGCCTGCTTTATAACTCTGTCTTTTTATATTATCTGTGTACAAGGTCTAGGACAAGGAATAATCAGATTCAAACATAATTTCACATCTTTGGCAATTAGTACAGGCTTCTGGCATTCGTAATGTGATTTGGTATATATTGATCAATGCAGCTTAATGCAAGTACTTAATGTTCTATGTGAAAGATACAATTTGCTTCTGTTGTTCTAATTCTATGCACCATTTTCAGAACAATCTCTGAGAGGAGGTATCAAGATGATTTCATATGTACGAGTTTTATGACACTGTCTAAAAATGTCTGTGCAATATTTCAAAATGCTACCTATCACCATAGCTTCTCTTTTAGTCTGAGAACATGGTCTATTAAAAAATCTTGGAGCTAATTTTCATACTACTGAGACAGTTACAGGTTGATATCAAAAATCAGAAACCTCCATGTCATTCACTCATTGCTGGTTCTCAAGCTTCTCTTAGTGCATGATTCCCTTCCTCTTCTAGGGGTACTTTAGGTGCAAATGTAATTGTTTTTTGTGAGTCTCTCTCAAAAAGAAAAGATTGAGTAACCCCATCATTATGACTCTGATATGTGGTCACCAATGCAAACAGTTGCAGAGTGATTAAGAATAGGGACATTCCTCAGCCTTGATTAAAAGAAAGTGTTCTATCATGTGGCTAAAACTTTTACTGTTCTGTAACTCTGAATCTGAGAGAGACCCTGTTATCAGGATCAGGTGATTCTTTGACAAGAGTTCTGATAAACATGAGGCTGGATGCTATGCAGGTTTTTGGAAAAACTTGGACATTGATTTCTTGGAATTTGCCTGGATTTCTATCTCTTAATGAATGCAGTGTAACCCCTCTTCCCATGGTGTTGATAGATTTGGGTTTGAATTCTCAAAATTGCTGGCAAATATCAGCTCTTATGTTCTTGAGTCTCCCTTTTGTTATTGAGTGTATCATTCAGAGTGATACACAAAAATTAAATTTCTGTACAGAGTCCAGAGCTGCACTTGTACAAAAGAGAAAAAATCCTGAAAGGACCAGCCTTCTTTCTCTCTTAAAATTTCAGTGATGACTTATATTTGGTATTTGGAGAGACTATGCTGGATATTAGAGGTTTTTCTGAAATACAAGCAGCCTCCTTCAAATGAATCCTGAGGCAAGGAAGGAGCACTCTAGGTTATTATGTATGATATAGGGAAATTATGTTGCTTGTGCAATGTTTGAAGGTAAAAGGAAATTTGAAATCCTTGGTGTTTACCTTGAAGATGTCAAGCAGAGGAGAAGGAAAAAAAGAAAAGCAAAGCAGGCAAAAAAACCCCCAAAACAAATAGTAGTGAGAGATCAGAATTACTTGCTGTTGTACTCTCATGGGTTGGTAGAGTTAAGATGGGTGTGATATATGTTAATACAATAAAAGGATAAATCATATTAATTTATTATGGTGACACAGATTAAAAAACCCCACAAACATTTTTAAAAACATTAAAGTATTATGTTGTGTATTAACATACCATTATTTTACTCTAATAAACTGGGAAACTATTGGACACAGTGTTTTAAGCTAATAAAATATCTCAACAATTATTCTTTGAAGAGCTATTAATTGAATGTCAACTTATGGTCTAGTATACAGCCTAGCCACATGCAAAGTGAGATAAAGGGAAGACAGTTTCTTCAGCTGTGACAATAAATTTTTGCATTTCTATTGAGCTCTACAGGAGTCGCTGGAAGAACTGAGGTCTGCAGGTGGGGTACTGCTGAATCTAGAGTGTAGCTCAGCAGGTTACCATCAGCCTTCCACTACCATCTTCACTGCTGTGTGTACAGGCACCATAGAATAACAAAATACACTGTAGAAAAACATGGGATCCCTGTTCAAGACCAGAAAATTTCGGTAGAAATATTAAACCTAACTAAGTGTGACCTAACTAATCTATTTAAACCTAGCTGGATTAAATTCTGGGTAAATTACAGACTTTTAAAGGCCTATACTTGTCAAGATACGAGGACCAGGCTGAGCAATATCTTCTCCCCACTTTCCTCTGTATGCACAGTTGTTTGGTATAGTATGGGTTTATGCTAGGATGAAAATGTTTGCTATGAATGCAGAAAAACTGCCATCTCCAAGGGATTTAGATTTGAGATTGGAATGATGGTAATTCTCCCTGTGGTATCTTGTGCCCTTTGAAACAGATCATTCTAATGGAAAATCATCATTAAGTTAGGGGCATGCAAGTTTCCATTAGCTTTTATAAGCTGCTTTCCAGAATCCTCACAAGGTGTAAAATATTTCATTCCTTTCACATTTTCTTCCATGTCAAATTGAGATGAAAAGTCAATGTCCTAAAACTATCTGTAGAATCCTAACCTTAAAAAGAGTTGTTTTTTTTCTTTTTTAAATGTCAGTGTTTTAGTTGCCTTAAATTGAAACAGTAATTTAAATTAAATGTCAAATTGCATCTACTGGTATCTCTAAATTACTTTTTTATTGTCTAAACACTTTATGTTCATATTCTCTCCTATGGTCTACCTAAGAAGCCAGATGGTTAGAAATTTCCGGGTCTTTGACCAGGCTCTGTGGCCAAACTATATCGTCCACAACTCATTATGGTCTCCTTAGAGATTTAGACACATCTGGCCCAGAGTCTAGGACTCTGAGAAACTTAGTCTTTGAAATACAGAAACAAATTGCAGCCAATTAATTATGATGGAAACTATTTTTCAGTAGGTCAGCTAAATTCTGATGAAATGAAATATTTTCATTTGGTTGGATAAAGTGTTAAATTTTGCCATGTGAGAATGCCCACTGTAAAAGCAGAATTAGCATCCCACAGGAAGAAATTATTTTGGTCTAATGCATTTTAACTGTTTACCTGGATTATACGTTAATTGGAGTACCATGGAACTGGAGTTCCTTTCCTGTGTTCCTTGGATCATTTTCTAGTGGTTTGTGGTTTATTTTGTTTGGTTGTGGGTTGTTTGTTTGTTTGTTTGCTTGCTTTAGAACTTTTTTTTCTGATTTTTGATGCATTGAAGGTGATGAAAAAATTAAAATAGCTACAAGAATGATCATATAGAAAAATATTTAGTTCCTAGATGTCCTGATTAAGACAAGCTGCCAATTGTGAAACACTGCTGACAATTCAAAAATGTCCAGTTCAATATAGAGAGATTTGGCTGAAAACGGCAATAATTTGTTAATTTGTACCAATTTCCTCCCAATAGTTTCATCAGCCCTGGTAATCTGGGAGGCCAGCTCTACAGTAGTGTAGTTTATTGTTGTGGTCTTCTTGTTCCACATCAATTTTCCACTTCTGAAATAAACCATATGTGATTATTAGGATAAAATACAGCCAAAGCAGTTAACTGAAGAAAGTGAGAGAACAACGGACAGATGAAAAAAGATGAAAGGCAATAGGTAAGAGAGAAACTATGTATTTGTATTCTGAAAACCACAGAAAAGGAAATTAATTGGAAGGAAGTGATGTTGAAAGATTGGAAAAGACAGACAGACGACAAAGGTATCAGTGGTTTTAATAAATGAAATTTCTGTGAACGGGCCCTGTGAAGAAATGTGTCAGTGAAAGGTGTTTTTCCTGCAGTAAATTTGATATTTTCATATTTAAAAATTGGGTTGAAATGTGCAGAACCTCTTCTGAGTTATATCCTAAAAATTCTACCTTATTTTTTTGCAAGATTTATGATGAATTTAACTTACTTTAAAATGATACAGAAAGTTTAATGATTACAGTACATTGATTTAAAAAAAAAAGTTATTTCAGAGACCTGGAGTTTATATTAAGGTTATTTGTAAAGAAATTGTACTTAATTGCATAACCTCCTATCACTTCTAAATGAATTGGTAACAAGGTAAGACATACAGCATGTGTAATAGTGCCTACAGGCCCAAAACAAATTAATGTAATGGGCACAAATGTGTACCCTTGTCAAATTATGTATTTGATTAGAAATGGACTTGGCTTCAATGGTAAAAGTTGTTTTGCAGAAGAAAAATAAGCCAGCAAAGTACACCCATGTAATTCTGGAATGTTTTACACAGGTCCAGAAACAGAACCAAAGAATGGATATGGTTTGCGAGCAAACTCTAAAACTGACTAAGATTCCTCTTCTGTTGTCATACAGATTCCTTTAACGCTTACACTTTGCTCCAAAATCTAACATTATAACTAAGCAAAACTTGACTTTCATAATAAATTCTTTTGAATATGTGCAGTCTTCCAGATTTACATCAAGTTGGGCAGGAGTGTTAATCTGCTGGAGCGTTACAAGACTTGATCTACAGCTGGATCAATGAGCTGAGGCCAATTGTCTGAGGGTCAACAAGGCCAAATACTGGGTCCTGTGTTTCAGCCACAACAACCCCATGCAGCACTGCAGGCTTGGGAAAGAGCAGCTGGAAAACTGCCCGGATGGAAGAGGACCCGGGGTGCTGGTCGATCAGCAGTGTGTGCAGGGGGCCAAGAAAGCCAGTGGCATTCTGGCTTGTATCAGAAATAATGGTATCAGATTGTATCAGCAGGATCAAGGCAGTGATTGTCCCCCTGTACATGGCACTGGTGATGCCGCACCTCGAATCCCGTGTTCAGTTTTGGGCCCCTCACACAGAAAGGACATTGGGATGCTGGAGAAGATCCAGAGAAGGGCAACGGAGTTGGTGAAGGGTCTGGAGCACAAATCTTATGAGGAGTGGCCTAGGGAACTGGAGTTGTTTAGCCTGGAGAAGAGGCAGCTCAGGGGAGACCTTATTGCTCTCCATAACTGCCTGAAAGCAGGCTGTAGCCAGGTTGGGGTTGCTCTCTTCCCCCAGGATGACAAGAAAAAGGACAAGAAGAAACAGCTTCAAGCTACACCAGGGGAGGTTTAGGTTGGATATTAGAAAAAATTTCTTCATGGAAAGTGTTGTTAAGCACTGGAACAGGCTGCCCAGGAAAGTGATTATAACCATCCCTGGAATTACTAAAAAGACATGCAGATGTGGCACTTATGCTTGGGATGGGCTTGGGCAGTGCTGGATTAATGGTTGGACTTGATCTTAAATGTCTTTTCTAACCTAAACAATTCTATGATTCTATGGTAAAGAGATGTTTTGGGTGGAGGAGGCACGGTGGGTTCCCCCAGTCTCTATATTACACGACTGATTGTAGCTAGCTCCATAGGTTAATTCATCAGCCTACAGTTAGTCAATAAAGTAGTGCATGTAAACCTGTCATTACTATAAAGTACAGGACACTTGTGAGGGAGGGCCTTTGCTCAGTTGCTGACAGAAGAAATGGGCAAGATGGTTCTATTTTGATCAGCTTAGCTTTTGCTTTTGTGAAGACTTTGGTTTCCTTTTAAGTTGTAAAGTCTTACATCTTTCAGAAACATGATATTAGGCCAAATTTGTAGCTACCCATCTTTGATCTCTAGAAACATAAGCCTAGTTTCTTTTATTTCTCACATAAAACATTTTGATAAAGGATATTTTTCTTCATAAATGACACCTTATTATGAACATTTTTAGACATTATTAGAATTATTTAGATTTTATTAAATCCCTGCAACAGTCTTAATGTCAATGAATGCATTAGAAGTGTGTCATAATACCTGCTCTATCAAGAAGATAAAGCTTGATAGGATATCCAAAATATAATAACCAATATATGTCCTATATACGTCCAATATATAATAACCAAATATGTTATATTGTATCCAATACTTTGGATATCATGCATAAAACATTTTAAAGGAAAACATTATTTCTCAATAAATAATATTCAAAAAAGCCTGAAATATGAACTAATATAAAGCAGAATGTTTCTATATTTGATAAATTGGATTAAAAATTGATTTAAGTATTTGAGTAAACCTTGCCATTTTGATTAGTGTTTTGGTAAAGCAGAAAAAAACTAAACACAGTTTTGCACAAAAAAAAGCCAAAGGAAAAAAAAACTAAAGAAAAGCAAAGCCATGTAAAATATAAAAAAACCCCATGAGAAATGTCTCAAGGTTAGAAATTTGCCATTAAATAATTTTCTTGCTTGCTACATTATGTATAGGCTAGAGCTATTATTAAGAGAGACATTCAAGCATTTCAAGAACCCTGTCTCTTCAAAATAAGATGTAAGAGCAGACAATGGCTTGTGGTCAGGGAGAGTAAATATTAGGAAGGAGATTAATTAGCATGCCAAAAGAACTTTACTAAGATGAGGAGGCTACAATGGGGCTGAAAATCTCCAGCTGTGCAGAACTCTCAGGAAGGAGGAAAAAGTGGTAAATGAAGAATCAAAAAGGGTCCCCTACCTGTTTAATCAACTGCAATTATTAGAATAATTAATGTTTTTTCAAACTGTGTGTTGCAGAGACATTTCTTAAAAGATGCTGCTCATCTACATAGTAAAAAAAACTGGGAGAGTGTGTTTCAGAGAGAAAATTTAAAAAACCCCAAACTCTTCTGCTGATATGTAATATGCATTTTTTTCAAGTTATTTTCATTCTTATTCAAAAGAATGAAGAGCTAGAAGTTTCATTACATACTTCATCTAGTTTTTTCTGCACTAGAAATACTTGTTCAGGTAAGTTATACAAGTGAATTTGCAAAATAATTCTTATAACTTATTTCAGGCTCAAAAATCCATAGTGAAATAAGGTCACCCATACCAAATATACTTTACATCATCCTGTCACCCACAGTACCTTTTGTTGAGCACAACTCAAATTGTACATCCGTATTTCTGATCAACGTATTTGAGCAAACAGGAAAGTTTCAGTGGGTAAAAATAGCAGAAGTACCTCATTTTCTTTGCTTATCCTTATTTCTCATTTTTGCCTGAGAATGAAAAACATGTGGAAGAACTTCTTCAGTCACATAGTATGGGAAACATAAACTATAGGGGGTATGAATTCGAAAAATGCTGACCTACTTAAACTTCTAGGATACTTAATTATAGAAAATTGTGAAGCAAACAGTTTTTCTCCTCTTGGCACCTGAAGGAACAAAATCACAGATCTGAACAAAAACTTCATATAGCTCTTAATATGTACACACTAAAGCCAAAATTATTAGTTTCAAAAGCATGTCTTCAATGATAAGTAACAGAATAGAATCAGGGGAATACAGTGGCATTTGAGTCCACTTTGCTGATAAGGGAACCTGAATTCACAAATGTTTTATCGTATTAATAAGAAAGAAATTTAGAGAAGTCAAAGATCACAAAGAGTTCCTATGTCCTACCCAACTTCTGAACTGCTTTTATTGAGATTTTATGGTGTGAGATGGTTAAAACAGGTCACCATCCAATGCACAAAACTCAACTGGATACCAAACATTTTTTGGTGCTTAAATGAAACCAAGTCTGAAAATTCAGCCACAGCTCTTGAAGCTAAGTACTTCTGTGTAAGGCACATATAAAACAGCTAGAGATGCCTAAACTAGGAAAACATTTTCTCAAGAAGATTGTGAATAACGTGAAGGTCTTAACAGGCATTGGTTTAAAGGCTCCATCAATCCTATGATGTTATGACTGTTTTGTTCACAGAAAATCTACTGCATAAAATGTTTGACTTGAAAGGGTGTGTCTAGGACTAGGACAGTAGGAGATATTTGCCTTTTTCTTGAAGTCGTGATGTGTGCCAGATGAAACTCCTGGGCAGGAAAAGTTTCAGATTTTTTATGGCTCTACTGAGAACAGTCAGATGAGAAGACTTTCCGATTTATAATGAATGAACTGCATCTAAAAGAATTGACATGTAGACAGAGAAGATTGTCCTTGGCATCAAGACACTGCTTAGTATTGTGTTCTAAATCTTAACATAGAGTTTAAATTGTTCACTGGATGAGAAAAGTTTTGAATTTTTGAACACCAGCACATACAATAATTCATTGTATGCTTTCCTAGAGACATAAACTTAACTTTGACAATGACAACTTAAAATATTCAGTAGTCAAAGTGAAAAATTAATATTTCATCCATAGGGTATTTTTCTTGAATAGGCTTGGTCAAGCCTGGTTTTCTGAGGTTGGTTGGGGAAGTTAAAGTTCGGCAGTTTGTACTATATAAAAGAGCCAGATCCTTTCTATGTTTAACAACTTTGGATGAGGAAGAACTCCAACCCCATTAAATTTTTGAAGGCCTTAGTTACAGGATTTATCTTTGTGAATTCCTGTTGCATCTGCTGTGGTTGTTGGGGCCATACAGAATGTCAGAAAGATTAGATGAGGTGTCGGACAGAGATGTCACACCATTCAGATGTCTTCTGTTTCAGTTGTAAGCTTGTGAGGTCTTTGCTTAGAACTGTCTTGAGATGGTCTTCTGTCTCTGCTCTTGGGCAGGTCCATACAACAATGCCTTATTCTGAAGCATATATAACCTGTCAATAAAAATGGATGTGTCCTAAATGCTGACCATCTGAGCGACCATGCTCTCTGAATCTCTGTGGTTTCTCGCTTTTTGACAGTACTTGTGTTAGCAGAGATTCACAGGTGTTTAGCAATCGAATCAAATTAATGAAGAATGAGAAATATGAGCACCTTGGAGTATTCACCCTACAGGAAAAATATTAAGAATTAAATTGCAGTAATAGCAGAAGAATAGGGAAAGTCATAGAAGACCAAATACATTAAATCTTGCAGTGTGCAGTGGCCTGAAGTAAAAGATGAGTCAAAGGAGAGTGAGTCAAAGACACAAGTAGCAAAAGTCAAGGAGAAGTTGAGATGCAGCTAGAAAAAGACATCAAGGTTAATAAGAAATCATTGCAAACATATGAAGTAGTAGTATAAAGAAGATGAAAGGAAGTGTCCCATTGTGGAGAAAGAATGTAGTAAGGAGAGAAATGGAAGAAACAATAATTTAAAACCTATGTCCCAATCATTAATGGCATATAGGTGGTTAGCTCAGTCATCACAGCAATGACAAGAAAAAAAAGGGCTTAGAAATGACTTTGTCGGTAATGAACCCATTTTGTAATTTTTTTAAAAATGCGATTGTTGCAATCATCTTATGAACTCTGCCCCCGAATATTCACAGAATTGTTTGAAAGGATCTCAGAATTGTTAGTCATTGCTTTTGAGAAACTGTAGAGAACAAGTGGATACCAGATAACTATAAAAAAAGCGCGCAAATTAAAGGGTTTCTTTAAAAAAGGGACCTTCAAAAGAGTGGTTTGAAAAAGGGTCAGAAAACGAAACTCTTGTTTTACTCTCAATTTCTGTAAAATACAGGGACAGGTAATTCAGCAAACTATGTCTAAATGTCTGGAAGATACCAAAAGAGATGCACATCCTACCAAGCCAAAATCATTTATGTTTATGAAGTAAATCTTCTGCTCTGTTTAACGGTGTTCTAGTGTTCTAGACACTGACAATGAAGAAAACATGTAGCCTGATTTGAAAGATTCAGTGGGACAATGATGTGATCAGAGATCTCAAAACCATGGTACAGGTTTAAAAAGAACAGGGTTAAAATATGGTAATAAACATATCACAGGGACAACATACAGAGTGCGGTTACAATGGTTTCCAATATGGGAAAGACTGCTGAACAGAGGAAGAGATTAATTTGTTCCTCATGGTTTTGGTGAATAGGATTCACCATAAGTCATAGGCTTAAATTGCAGCAAGATCAACTTGTTTCAGGTAGTGGAAACCACTTCTAAGGTTAGAGCAGTAAAACTCATTGACATAGATTAGTGTGGAGTTTCTATGACTGACAGGCACCACTGATGGTGACTCTGTGGTCTAGAAGTAGATTTAGATCGACATCTGCCAGCAGTGACAAGGTATATCTGGCTTTGCCTGTGGGCAATGGGACACCTAGATGTTCCCTTGGCATTCCCTTCAACACAATTTTTTTAAACTATTTTAACTGCAAGGGCTGTGTTATTATATTTGAATAAACTGAACTCCATATTTTATTGCCTTAAGTGAACACAGTCTTCATTTGCAGGAAGTGAGTAAAGCACTGTGGTCGGTGACAGTGTTCAGGGCATAAATTTCTTTGCATTTCCTAGTAATTTCTCAGCATGTCCCTTCTGTTCCATCAGTAACCTATACATACAACCTTTTCTTCCAATATATATCTTGGTGCATATATTACCTAATTCCAACACTCTTTCATATAACATACAGATGTGTACACAAAATACATATTTAAATGTATACTCCCTCTTTTTTTCTCTCTCCATCCTTTTCCTTGTGCAATATCCATATTGCTCATGCTAGTGTTTTAACTTACAAGTATATTACCTGCTACACCATCTTCGTTGCTACCTCCCTGTGGGCTCCATCAGAGTAGTCAGAGATAAAGACACCCGAATGTTTATGATTCTAAACTAGTAAGTCTTAACATTAAAATATTTATGTTACCAAAAAATTGCAAAATAGATTATATTTTGGAATCAAGAAGAAGGATTTTTTTTTCATTAATAACAGCAATGCTGCTTGACTGGACAATGATGAAGAGCTATGAGGCAGAGTTTCTAAACTCTCAGTTTAGAATTATGTTCCAGTTACCATTAGTATTATTCTCTTACCAGTGCTGGAGTAATGGATTCCCTGTCACATCTTAAAGATGCTATTGTTAAACACATCAGTATGTAACAGTACAGATATATTTTCTGTAAGAAATGTATGTACATTTAAAATAAAGGAAGAATATTTCTCAAGATACAGAAGTTTAATCTTTGAACAGAAGTGAAATTATTGAGGAAAAAACAGAAAATTTCTTAGTTTTCTATCTTCAAAATGCCATTTCAATCAAGTATCATTGTGTGCTTGAATAAATGGAATTATCAACTTGTGTAAAGTCCTTGATCAGAATGAGGCTCTTAAACCAATTACGTGGAGATCAGAGTGCTTAAAATTATAAGGAATACATTTAGAATTATTAAAGGCTTCAAAAAGCTTGGTTCAGGCAAAATTACATATAATTGATCATTAGTATGTGTTGTCAGTAGAAACTGCAGTCATAGGTGTTGAAGATCACTTTTTAGACAAATTGCAGTGAAACTTTTGTAAAACTCAAACCATACCAGACTTTCCTTTTCTAAGGATTTTTACTGAATGCAAATCCTAACCGCTTTTATTCCGCTTCTCCAAGTATGGAAAGATGAACAATAAGTTAAAAGTACTAGCTAATATTATCTGGATGAAATTGTCAAACACAGGTGAAGCAAAACAAAATCAAAATAGATTACCTTGATTGCTGGGTAAGTGAAAACACAAATTCAGGAATTGGGATGCTGTTAAAAAAGTTTAAATAAGTAATTCTTAAAAAAAAAAAATAGCTTTATAGAGAAATTTCTTCTTTGCCAAAGGGCAAAGCAATTTGTAGGAAATTAACATTAAGACTGACAAATACAAACTGGATTGTCAGAGAATGATTGTGTAAAGGACTGACTCTATAACCCACCCTGAGAATATCACGACTGTTTTATTGATTCTTATTTAGCCTCTGTGCAGTCCCTCTATCCCTTTGCTTTGAATTTTATGATTAATTTGTTACAGAATGTAATATAATTCTGGATAGGTAGCATTTTCAGAGTCAGGCACATAAATCCTAATCTGGCAATCCTCTTCTCTATCTGGCATTTGGGTGACAGGATTTTCATTGATTTTAGTGATACAAGTTTAGGAACAAAATGACGTGTTATGTAGTGTATGATGCAGCTTAGTGGATTTAATTAATACTTTACTGTCTGTCTGTAGTTACAGTTTGTGACCAAAGTCTAAACTTCCTAAAATCAGTCACAATCTCATAATCACTTCTCTTTTTGCATGAAGTGGCATTTTTCTGCTTATCAGATCTGAGAATCTCTTGATGGACTTGACTCTAGTTCCAAGTCTGAAAGTAACTAATTTTTTTATCACAGAAAATACTTTCAGCTACTCCACTGGGAGTGTTGTGTTTTTAACATACTTGGCAACCTCGCGGTGGGTTAGTCTTGGCTGATAGCCAAATGTTCGGCCAGCTGCTCACAGCCCTCTCCCCAGTAGGACAAGTATAGGCAGAACAGGAGGGAGAAAGCTCACGGATTAACATAAAGGCAGGAATATTGTTTACCAATTACTGTTGCAGACGAAACAAACTTGACCGAGAGAAGGTTAATTTATTGCCAATTAAAATAAAAATGTAATAGCTAGTTTGAGTAGTGGGAAAGAAAACACATGTTAATACTTTTTCTCTGCCCCTTTTCCCAGGCTCAACCTCATTCCAGACCCCTCTCTGCCTGACCAGCACAGAGAGAATTGAGGGCATGTAGAGTCACTAAATAACAGTTTCTCTTCACTTCTCGTTGCTTCTCACACTTTTCCTGTGCTCTGGCATGGCTTTTCCAATGGGCTGCAGTTCTTCAGGAAGATGTGCTCTGGTCTGGGTTTGCCGCAGTTTCTTTGGGTATATGCCTTTGCTCTGGCATGGGTCTTCCAGGATCTGCAGTGCTCTGCCATGGAGGGCACCTTCTCATCTCTCTCTGACCTTGGTGTTCCCTGCTGTTTCTCACTGTTCTGTTCGCACTTCCTCTCTCCGCACAGCGTTTTCTGCCTTTCCTTAGCTACGCTTCCACAGAGGCAGCACCAGCTTTGCCAAAGGGCTTAGGTGTGGCCCGCAGGGTCTCCACAGGGGAGCTGGCAGGAACCAGCTGTTCCCAACACGGCGGAGCCCCACACCCCTTCCCACAGAGGTCAACCTCGCAGTCCCTGCCCCACTCCCTCTACCGAAACTTTGCAAAGCGCAGCTGAAAAGCAGAGTGCTACTCAAGTCTAGGGAATAAAGCTAACATTAAAAATTAGATGAATTAGGTCAACAGGATAGCAGATGGAATTCAAAATTAAATACGGAGGCAGCTATGCTGGAAAGGTAATTGAACTATTTATGCACCTTGCTCAATTCTAAATTAAATTTAATTCATTCGGCAAGGCAACCAGACGTCACTGAAGGCTTTGAGCTAACATACAGTTGCTGTTTAAAAGACAAAAGCCAGAAAGAGAGGGAAGAGTGCACCGTCCTTACAAAAGGGGATAGCACGGGCAGGCGGCATCACAATGTGTCTCCATCAGCACTCAGAGGCGATCTGCGAGCTTGTGTCTCTCCTTGCCCCGAAGGCGCGGGAAGTTCTATCTTGGCATGACTGGGAGTTTTGAAGGATCGTGTCCGCCTAGGGCTTTCCGCCGATCTAACTCGGGGTACGAGGTGCCAACGCAGCCGCAGCGAAGTTCCAGCGGCATCCCCCCGCGCCTGGAGGAGCCGGCGGCACGGC
>VZRJ01003859.1:230590-389092 GCA_013397565.1 Ptilonorhynchus violaceus
CCGCTCCGCCGCCGCTCCGTCCGTGCCACTCGGGGCAGAGCCGCCTCCCTCCCCGCGCACCTGGCAGGGGCGCCGCGCGGCACCGCCGCGTCTCGCCGTGCCCTGTCGGGAGTGCCGGCAGGGCGGGCGAGGGGAGAAGGGGCAGCACTCATGGCCGGGGGCTGTGCGGGGGCTGTCCGAGCGCCGGCCGTGTCAGGGGTGCGGGCATCAGCGGGCGGGTGCGCGGTGTCCGGAGCGCCTTGCTCGGAGCCCAGAGCAGCAGCCCCAGCCTGACCCGAATCTCATCAGTTACGAAACCTGCCGCTGTAAGGTGGCTCTGTCCTCAGCGTGCTTCGCCTGTGCGCCCGGTTCGGTCAGTGTTTGCTGCAAGTTGAGTGAAACACAACCAATTTTCAAAAGTCCTTCACATTTCTTTCAGTGGAAAAGATTGTTTTTGATCATCCAGTATCCTGCGTCCTTTGGTGTCACTTAAAAATCTGAATTCCAACCATGCAAAATAATTTTCTGTTTTCTTTACTGTTTAGCCTACTGAATTTCTTTGATTTGGTGTCAAGCACTGATTTGGTTTGCAACTTCAGAGGCAACAGGTTTCTTCTTGTGCTATAGCTTGGTGTAGCAAGCTGAAGTAAATGTCTCCAAGAAGTCTCTTATTTGCCTGAGACCTGGAGTGACTTGTGATGCATGTATTTTCTGGCTTTATGTCTGTATTGCATGTGGGATGCAAACTTGGCTATTTATATTAAACAGCTAGGAAAGAGCTGCTGTTACAGTTGTGGGAGAACTTATTTTCCCAATAGTTTTTATTGAACAGCATAATTCTAGTGTTTGAGAACACTCCCAATTAGATGTTTTTGTTTGCCTTGAATGTCTTAAAAGAACTTCGGTTCATGTGAAATATACCTGTTCAGTGTGCTGTGCTTTGGGACCTGTGATTCTGGGGGGTGTGGGGGGGAGCTAACATGTGGTGCTATACAAATGTTCTAGGATTAAAGGCTGTTGGTGGAGAACTCCAAAATAAGTACATCAGTTATGTTTTATAATTGGGCAAAGCCATTTATGTAAGGACTACCCTGCAAGGCTGAGGAAGCTAAGTGCTCTCTAATGCCTCTCTCCTGGGTGCCCACTGACATGTACCGTAATATTGGATATTAGCCAGATAATTTATTCTGTGACAAGTAGGTGTCCCTGAGGGTTTTAAGAGTGACTGCTTTGAGGAAGTACTGCATGCTGATTCTTCTGAGGCAATTTACAAATATGCTGGCTTATTTTTACACTGTGTAAGTTTTATAAGGCTGGTACTTCAGTGAAGGGTATGCTTTTATTTCTTGTGCAGAGTGCTTATGTCCTATTGATTGGTATTCAGTCTGGAGTACTTATGGATGATCCTAATACTTCACAAGGCTCTCTGTTTAAAACATGGATAGTTTTCAGTAATTCATAACATATAACTGTAAAAAGAAATAAATTATGCCTTAACCTAGCTGTACAGGAATGCATTAGAAAAATATCTTACTCCTAAGAGCACTGTCCAGTTATCATCCTTAAATGTAACATGGTGGAGAAGTTTTATTAACATCCTACATTTTTATATAATTAATAAATTTACTTGTGTGACTGTAATTTGTTGGGTTTGAAATTGGGATTAGCAATTTAATTAGTGATTCAAATGTGGCCTCCTGTTAAGGAACAATAGCATTTGAAACATATGTAAGGGTAGCTGTCTCGCAGAGTTAAAATAAAGGCCTGTGTTTGTAATTTAATTCTCTGGTCAGAGTAGGATATTTTTTGCGGGCTTTAAATACGCTACAGATGTGAGGGTGAGATGGAATTCTGGTGTGAAAAGAAGTATTTAAAGGCTTAACTGAAGACTTAACTGACAGGACTGATTAATGTGAAAGATAATGACCCTGACTTCTGGCTCATTGGCTCAGTTTCTTAAGAGTTTTAGATCACAGTGAGAAAGAACACAGTCATTTAGAAAGGGAACCTTACAGAACTTAATAAACCAGGATATGATATTTTATTTAGAAAAACCCCAAACCCAAGCCAAACTTAGCTCTCTTAACATCTTTTAAAATGGCAGTTTTGTCAGTAAGTGTTATTAATGTGAGATTATTAGCTAAGATTTCTTCAGTACTTTGTACAGGCAGAACTGTAACTGACTCTTCAATTCTTTGAAAGGTCTTGATCGTTCTGACAAATCTGTTGAAAGTAATGAAATAGATCTAGGCAAGAACTGTGCCTTAATGTGTAACAGTGGGAAACTAGATGTGTGTTAGAGGCTACCTACGTTCCCACATCTTGTGCAAAAATTGAGAATGGTCTCATTTTTAAATAGGATAGGAGCCTAAAGATGGGAGGAGATGGGATATGTCAAATATCAACTGCCTTAAGTTGTATGTGTAAGTCAAACGTTTTGGGTTATATACAAGGGTATGTTTGCTTTTCGCCTGAAGTAGCTGGGGAGAAAGAGTTTTTAACCCAGTCTTAATGCTGCTGCAGTCCAGTTGCTGAGTAGCTGCAACTCTTCACGTCTGTCACTAAAATAAGTCTCAGGGTTGATGCGTTTATTAAGGTTTTCCAAGCTGCCTGGTTAGGCTGCTTCAGCAGCCAGTGGTGTCATGATGCTGGGAGGTTCTAGCCCATGGGAGTATATCCTCTATCTATTTCAGGCTTGGGAATTGAGGCTTTTCAGTAGATGCTGTTAGGGGTGTCTTCTTCATTCATATTTTGTTATATTTATAATGCTTTGAGGTAATGCTCTTATCTGTGATGATTGCATTAGACTTTTGATGAATATATATGTAGACAGCAGTTTGTCTGAAATAAAGATTATTCTTTTTGAAAAATGTGATTAAGAAATAGCATTACATTTATACTCTGCTACTTAGGACATCCTAAATCTTTTCTAGCAAAACTTCATTACTCATAATGCTGTAAATCTGTGGAGAAAATCAGAAGATAGGAATTATTCTTCTCTTTCTGATTAGTTTCCAAATAGTGGTGGTGTTTTTAATCCTAGAGCAAAATACAATGGCTTTGTCATTTATAATCACTTTGTGTTTTTATACTGTCTTTACAGGTGGTTGGACAAAATTGCATACAACCATAGTTGTCTGTTGTATCACTATCTGAAAGTCTTTCAGACTTCCTCTTCAGGAACTTTAATTTTTATTTCTTTAAAATTCAATGAGCAACATTCTATAGAGTAACTCATTTTAGTATTTGATATTTGTAAACAGTGTCTTGTGCATTTGTGTTCATTAAAAAGACTGTATTTTATATGGTAAATTTTACTTGCTTGAAGAGAGTTTTTTAGGCTCTAACTTGCTAGTTAGTGATTTTTACCTTTTTTCTCAGAGGTCATAATTTAAGTGATTCCTGTATTTGCAAATTTACATTGACAAATGAACTCCACAACTCAACTGTGGCATAGTATTGTTATGAAATACCATCTGGTTGATCGTTGTAATCAGCTGCATCATACTACAGTGTTACCTATCATCCCACCATGTTAATACAGTTAACAAAGGTAAAGAAGGTACAAGAAAATTAAACAGGCTGTAAAACCAATCAGCTATGAAGAGGAAGTTTGCACTAATACTCCTTTTTACTCTGCCTCACTGTAAAGTGTTCTCACATTGACCATCAGATGTATTGCCTTTTACAGCGAGTGGCAAGTTTGGGCTGCTCGTGTTGGCTTCCCAGAGGAGTCTTTTGGAAATAGTTAAAGTATGTTTTTTCAGCATTAGTGAAAACCAAACCTCTGTGTTTGGAAAGCCGGTAAATCAAATACCTGGTCTCCATACCAATTCAGTAACAGCCAGCATTCACTATTCTCTTATCTGCTTTGGAGGCTTAAGGCTTCTCAAAAACAAACACTGCCCCACACTGCCCCTCAACTAAACTCCTCACCAACTGTACTGACGTTGTGAGCAGAACATCTCTGTCCAGCAGTGGATCACAACTACATCTCTATACAACTGAGCAAGCCAAAGGCTCTTTTAAAAAGGATTCATCACAAGTTCTTTGCACTTTATTTTGTGATTACTGTGTAAATATTTGGAAGGCTTTTATGTTTCCAGATTGGAAAACCAATAACTTTATTTGAAGAGGAGGAGGACTTCGGTTCAACAGCTTTTTTGTGTTGGGAAGAAGCCCTCCTAGTTTATGGAGGATCCTAAATGTGCTCTAGAAGTCAGTATTTAGGATTGGATAGTGCAGCACTCATTGTCTTTCCTTGCTCATATTATCTCATTAGTTGTGAAAATAGGTTTGGTAGGCTGATTTCTCCTGTATTTTTTATGGTTCGGGGAAAAAAACCTTATTAGTGGGTATGACAGCTCTTTTACGACATACATATGTCATGATCATGACATTAGGAAAAAATGGAACGCAAAACATGAAAGTTTAGCTGCTTCTTTATGTTGCCTAAGTCAAGCCAAGAACTTTTAATAAGTTAAAGTTACTTTTTCAAATAGGGCATTGCATCTTTTCCGTGGGTCAGTCTGTTAGTTGAAACTTGTTATCAGCACTTCTAAAGCAGTATCAGTCACTTTTTTTACATGACTTACTTGGTATGATCTGAGTTTTATTTATATGGTGAAGGAGGAAAAATTTTGAAGTCTAGGAGGTCTGACAGAAAGAATAAGTATTTTGTACTTTCACCTGTAATTAGTGCCTTAGAAATGAAACTAATAAGGACTTGACCACTCTTTTTTAAACTGTAAAATATGTGAAAGTGTTAAGACTTTGTATTAATTTTAAATAATTAAGGAAATTTAAGAAGCTATTGAATTGTTCATAACTTCTAGATTGAACGTGACAAATTATTATGGGAAAGAGTAATGGAAATCTTAATTTTTCCTTATAAATAGCAGACAAAGGCTTCTAAGTTTTATATGTGCTTTCTGTTCATTCTCAAGTGTGGATTCCTTTTTTCTTTCACATGATTACTTTTCCTATGGTCTATTTTTGCTGCCTATTTCTAGTGACAAATACTTTTTTGTCTGAAAAAGCAAAGTCTACTAATCTCAAACTATTGTTAACATTGAACTCTTAAATGTCTCTTGGAAGGCATTAACTTGGAAGCTCTTTATATAGCTAACATTTAGAAGTTAAGTAAATGGTAATGTGCTTTTCCTTAGATTGCCCTCATAATCTAAAGTAAAGCTGATAACATTGTTTCATCTTATCTTTATCTCCTTTCTCTGAAGAATAATCTTTATTTTATGTGCTGTAGGTTATTTAGTGGCTATGGATACCCAGTCTTCTCTTGTCTTTCCATTAAATCTTATTGAGATTGACTCTAGCCATCTGTGCTTATTATAGTGTAGTATAAATAGCTTTGTAATACACAAATAGATGGTAACAGAAAGTGCATAGGCTATCTTGGCTTTACAGTCAGAAAGGAAAAATGTCTAAGAGGTTCTGTAAGGGGTGGCAGGATGTAGAAAACAGTGCATTGATCAGAATTAGAATATTTTTAGACTAACAACATTCTTTTTTCTCATCCTGTCAGTTTCCATTAATTCATAATAATTGAAGCATTTGATGTAACTATCTGCAGAAAAGAGAAATAATAGCTTGGATTAGTACGTTTGCAAGTCTTGGCCAGTTTTCGAGTGTGACTCCTTCAGCTGTTGAGTTGAAGCAGTCGTGTTGTTTCTGTGTCATGTCCATGTTGTCTCATGACTCCTGGTGTGTCCATGTTGTCCCTACCCCCCCATTCCATTCCCTGGAAGATACACTGAATGAAATAAGAAAATCTTTGAGCAGCTGGTTATTTTTTGGAGCCTAGCTTTAGAACAACTTGTAAGTATTCGAGCATAAGGAAACTTTTATTCTAACCAAGGTATTTCTGTCAGTTTTCTATCAGTACTTACAAAGTACTTTAGTAAAATAGCTGTAGTTTTGTTTCGTGGTTATTTTTCTAATGTAGACCTTCTTGAAATTTTTGATATTGATTTTGCAATGGTGTTTCTCCTATTGTTTGTTGGTTTTCTATTATCCTATTTGTCTTAACCTGACATATTTAAATGTCTTAGTAACCATAGACAGCTTCTTTTTCTGCAGCTGTAAGTCCCACTATGACTGCTTAATGCTAAAAATCTTGCCTGTTTGCTTTAGAAACAAATACTATGGAGACAATGGTAGTAAATGCTAGCATACTGGATCATCTTGTAATTTTCGTATTTCTTGAAATTTAATTTCTGAAAGAGAAATGTTAGTGGTTAGTAATACCAATGTTCAGAGCTTCAGTCGCATTCTTGTCTAATTTGAACTATCTTTTGTTACTAGTTTTTTTTTAATGTTTTTTCACTTTTACTTTCCCATTTCACAATGAGAGATTATGGTAGGGAAAATTATGTAGGAATTAATGATGTACCTAAAAAAGGTGGTGCAGTGTAAGGTACCAGCCTTGGACACAAGGAGAGCTAGTATGAAATTATAACCCATGACAAAGCTTTCACATTACGATGAGGATGTGATTTCACTGGTCTGTTACTGTCTTTGCAAGTGGCTGTTGTAACAGAACACAATAATAGAATGGGTTTAAAAGATGTAAATCATTCCAACCTTTGGTATTTTACTATTTTCAGAAAGTATTATCTTAATATATTGTTATTACAGACTATCCAGTGCTTGACATTTTGCTGCAGAAAATTCTTATGAACTAATTTTTTATTTTCTCATGTGATATGTAATCATTGACTCAGAAGAGACTGTCAGTTTGCAGCTTGTTCAGTATCTCTCTAAAAAAGTCTGCAAGTCATCAAACAATTTTATGTAGTGCACTTACACTGGGGCCTGCCATACAGCTGAAAACAAACTCCTTTGACATTTTTGATGATGAAATCATCACTTGATGATGAAATTCCATTCCAGCTGTTAAATCTTTGTAGCATAGCAGTGAGAAGTACAGAACTTACTCCTTGTTATATGCTACTGCATATGAAAAATGACCTGGGTTTTACCAGCTATTCATTAAAACAGAGGAAAATTATTAATGTGAAGAGTGTTGGGATATATATTTGATGATGCATATATCTTTGAGGATTTGGCAGGGCTCATGTTGGTGACTGAAACATCACTTCAGGAGAAAACCTGAACAGGGATTCTTAGAAGTGAAGTCAATTGATTGGTATGTAAAGCAGCAGTGTCAAGAATCCATTGTAGAAAGTGCCCTGCCAGCCTTTTGCAAAGGAATATGTTAACTGCTTTGGTCAGATTAAGAAAGTCTGTGTCAAATTCTGAGAACTCTGTATTCATAAAGTTAGGGCCATAGTAGACCATTGGATTTGATAACGTGCTTACCTATATATAGTGGCTTATTTACTTTTATCCTGGCAGATTATATTAGACCCAGAAATTCTAGTTTGGCAAAAGCATTTCAGGTTTCAGGAACCTTTACCTGTGCTACTGGCACAGATCAAGGCTTGATCTCTAAGGCCTGCACTGTGAGGGAATAAATTAGCTGCAGTATTCCCAGATGATCTAGCAATAGATTTGTGCTGTTTTCCAGAAAAATGAGGAAGAATACAATTTAAATTCATACTGATCTGATCTGGAAGCGTTTCCTTCTTTGGCCCAAATATGACAAATGACTGGGATGGGTGATTGATTTTTCTTATGCTAATTTGCTGTTTAAAAGGAATTCTGTTCTACCATCTTCATAGAATTTTTCTTGTGTGCATTGTCAATAAAAGCCAATTGCTTTTATGTGAAAAATCACAAATTATGTTGGAGTGCAATCCAATTCAAATCTTAAGGAAGATAGAGAAATGGCTTCAGAATTTTCATTTAGATAATCATCAAGATACGTATTCATTGTCTTAATCTGGTGTTCAAGTGTTTAAACTTACTAAGAATTAGGTAGGCAGTCTCATTTCCAACATCAAGGAATAAAAAACATGAACGTGAAGAGCTCATGCTTTCCAAAGCCAGCAAAGGGCTGTTGGATTTCTCAGTGTATTGCAAATAGTGCACAATATTTCATATGGGAACTGGATTAAAGCGCACCAAGTACATATCTATTTTTTAAAATCTTATTAAATCTAGCATTTCTCTCTTGAACCGTTAAACTGTTCAATTTTTCATACATGTGCTTATTTTATTTTACAGGTGTATATATCTAAGTTTACTCAGGAATTCTTGGTAGGCAGTTACAAGGTCCTGTTTTGATGAACTCTGGTACTTGGGGCATGAGTGGACAGAATTTCTTTACACTATTAAGAAAAAGACTCAGTTTTAGAAAGAGAGGCAATTGGTTCCACTTGTGATATTCATGGGCTCCTCAAAAGAAAATATCCTCTCAAATCTTGCAGGGATATATGACCAAAACTTCCTTGGAGTTACTGTAAGTAACATCTTAGCCAAGTTAAGTGTAACATGATTATGAATCATGAGATTTCACTCTGAGATCTGCGGGTGTAGTCTCATAAAGATGGAGACGGAGGGATATGCAGAAGTAGGACTAACTATGCAGATTTGTACTTCAGATTGAATAATATAGACATATAAAACCTCAAAATATTTGAATGTTCTTCATTAGGACTGAATGTGTATTTATAAACTGGGTTCTACACGGTGGTAGAACTGTGGTTTGGACAAAAGCTACCATACCTTTCTGTCTTTGTTTATGTTTTATGTATGCTGAATGTTTACAATTCCTCTTTATTTCCAACCCCCCCCCCCGCCCCCCCGTTCCTGTATAAAAATGATAATTTCTTAAGGCATATGAAACTATCACTTTTTTTCCTCCAAGTTTTCTAGATTTGGATTGTAGCTTAGCTTCTATAAGTTGAAGACATTTTTACTCATTGGAAGACAATAACATTTCTCCCCCAGAAGGTTCTACAGTACTAATATTATAGAGTGTTGGATGTTCAGCACATGGAAAACTTGAGCTGTTGGGGTTTTTTTAATAATAAATGAATGCATCCCACATGCATATGGGGCATGTGTGGGCACACGCAAACACATGCATATGCTAACTGCTACCTCAGATCAGTAAAAATGTAAAGAGATTTTACTCTATCTCTCATTCTGAGGAGCAAAATACCTCACAGAATATTACAGGCGTTTTGTAGGTCCAACTTCATCATGTTTGCAGGATTATCTTACCATTTGATAGCCCATTGATAGCAGATCGTTTTTGGATATATACTGAAAGTGACTTGGGCTTAACAATGTTTGTGGTGTGCAGAATAAAATGATAATTCTGAATTCATATCTCAGATTTGTGAGGCAGTTATCTGCAATAGTTTCAGTTCACTGACTGGAAGAACTACCTCTTTTTTCTACATGCCTATAAATATCACAAGGCAAGTATTGCTACAAATATGTAGAGATTGTCAAGAAAATGTTTGTTTAAACTCCAACTTCTCCAAGAAAGATAGAAGTTAGACAAATAATACTTTAAGAAAATGTGAGAAATTATTCTGTGAAGCAAAGCTGATGCTTGATTGTAACAGGGTTTATCTGGTTGTAAAATGTGATAATATCTTACATAGTTTAGATTTTAAAAAGATCTTTCTTGTCAAACAGATATTTCTTTAGTTGGAAAGTAAGGGAATCTTGAATTTTTTTATGGTTTGACTGTAACTTTCTGGCCCAGTTTGAGTGTAGTTGGACTATTCAGCATGAATATTAGGAAATCTTTTCCCTAAAATATTGTAAGTTGCTGTCAAACATTATTAATAATAAAAAGTTCATCTAGTTAATAATATCTGTATAGTACTGCTTTTTCTACAGATATTTGTTTTTTATTCTAATACAGATAAAGGTTAGTCATTTGCACATGCTAAATTCCCACATCCACAAATCCTACTCTTGCTTAGTTTTATCAGAAATGCATTTTTTTTTTACTGAAAAAAATATACTCGTTGAATCTAAAATTTCTATAGCTGTAAATTTATTCACGTTATTTATACAACTGAGTTAAAATATGTCAATGTACATCATTCATTTATACTGCAATAAAACAAATTCAAGCTTGAAAATGAAGTAGATGTATTTTCACATTTGACAACTGAATTTTTCAGTCGTTTAACTTAGGTAGCTTTAGCCAAACAGCTTGCTCATTAGACCAAAAAACCTGCCAAGAGTAATCAAGCATAGAGATGAAACAAAAGACATTGTGATGTATTATTTTATGTCTCGTGTTTATCTGGAGAAGTGGTTGATTGAAGGAAAATGAAGGGAAAAAAAGAAAAGAAAAGAATCTTCATAATGCTGAATTAATTAGAATTTCAAATTTGAAAAGCATCAGTCATGTGTAGTCAGCTAACCCTATGATGTCTGAATTGTTAAAGGAAGTTGTTCAAATAGTGTATTTTTGAAGAGTTTTGCAGGAAGTCAAATGCTTCTGCTTGAAGATCTAGGATTGTTTTGCCCATTTTATCAAATCTGCACTGTGGATTTCTCCGGGGTGATGTTGTATTAGACTGATCGGAACCTGGTTTGCAGGGAGTCTCGTCTAATTGAGATCACTGAGGATATGTTCATTGATGTTTGCGAGAGGTGGAATTATGCCAGTCTGCTTATTTAAAATCATTATTTGATCCTTAAGTCTACAAAACAGACTTCTGGATATATTTTGCATCTTTGAAAAATGGAAAGAAAGCAAACTTGAACTGGAGAACAAATGAAGCCATCCATGCAATGACTTCTTTAACTTCTTTCCAGTAGAAAATTGTATCTAGTGGTCTAAAGTACTATAAATACCAAGATTTTTGTGTGTGGGTTTTTTCCCTTCTTTTTTTTTTTTTTTTTTATGTATTAGGTATAAGGGAATTCCAAATTTGTTGCTACTTATAGAGCACAATGAAAACATTGTTTCTTTATTTTGTTAAGTTACTGTATTTGACTGGAGATTTTATTTTCCTTTTCAATGAATTATTTTCCTGAATGAGTTGTTACTTCTATTTTATTCTGCTGCTCTTCCCCCCCGCCTCCCCTCTTCAGCCGTTTGTGAGGTGCCGGTAGAAAACAATCTTTCAGTTTCATTGACCTGAAACAAAGTATTTCATTCTGGCTAATTCATCTCCAAGGATTTCTGTTCGTGTATTTAAAGTCTGATTCATTTGCTGCATTGCTTCATGGAGTTGTAGGTAGGTGCTTCTGTGCTGCCTTTACATGCCAGGCTCCTACAGTGAACTGCATATTGTATGATCACTCTGCTTTCCCCTGTAGCTGAATCCCATGTTGCACTGTGCAAAACAGTACAGAAATTCAATTAAATTGGAGGGTGACAATTAGTAAGTAGAAAAAAATAAAATCAGACAAGCATTAAAAAAGCTGCACAGTGCATAGCAAGACAATATTACTGAGGCAAGATTTTCATCCTGTATCAGAAAGGCCAT
Organism: Ptilonorhynchus violaceus; assembly: GCA_013397565.1. Classification (NCBI taxonomy): domain Eukaryota; kingdom Metazoa; phylum Chordata; class Aves; order Passeriformes; family Ptilonorhynchidae; genus Ptilonorhynchus; species Ptilonorhynchus violaceus. Next base: position 241,957 of record VZRJ01003859.1, read on the forward strand.
TTATATAGATAATAATACTGTTAAAAACTAAAGCTGAGCAACCTATTTTGTCAGAGTTATTAAAACATCTGTTGTGTGGCTTACTTCGTGGGAAATCACAGAGTTTATGGCAAAGCAAAGCACTGGAATGGATTTACACAGTAGTTGTTTCTTTCATCTGGTGCTAGAGTAGATTGATCATCTGGTATCTAATTCTTAGATGTCCAAAGTAAGGTACAAATCTGTAGGCCGAGCAAGTAAAAACTTAGTTTAGGTAAGATATACCATAGTACAACTGTAACTAAATTTTTTGAAGTCTCTGTTTATTCTCTATTATTATGGTGTATCATGCTTATTTTGCTTAAGTGAAGTTCTGTTATACTTGTCTCAGATTTATTTTCTTACAAAGTTACTGGATCACATGATGTTTTTAACATTTGTATTTTTTCCTTGTCTTTATTCAGAAATCTGCTAAGCTATTTATCATTTCCCTCCTTGACTAGGCAACACAGTGATTGGGTTGTTTATGTTTCAATATTTTCACTAAAAATCAAAATATTTAATGTCACTTTCCTTTTATGACGTTCACCAGAAAATTAGAGGTGAAAGTCAAAATTTTATTGCTGTTATGTCAGCTGTAAGGATTTACTTAATTTACTGTCTCCATATGGAGATTTCATTGACACGGGTCACAGTGATAAATGTCCCTGTCTATTCAACATTTACCAGGTTCAAGTCCCTGGTCAATCCCATAAACATCTCAATTGTTAGTGTTGCTTGGAGTCTCCAGGCAAGAACCAGTGATTTTATGCCTTTTCTACACCAGTTTATTTTTATGTATTTGGTATGAGAGAACTGGAAAAACGGGTGAAGAAAGAACTTCTTACATTTTCAACCTGGATCTAAATAGTCAGGATCGCTTCTGTTTTAATCTATTAAACGTGAGATTATAAACTCTGAAATTGAAGGTCAACAGCACCAGCCATCCTTGGGGGGTAGTGTTTGTAAGCATGTAAACTCCCTGCCGTCCCTGAACCTATGTTAGTGGAAAGCTGAGCAGTACAGTTGCATTGTATCAGAAATAGAACTTCTTATCTAAAAAACTTTTGTATCAATTCAGATCAGAATTCCGGATCTTATCATTTCATAGGTCATGAATTTGGAAGAATTTTTTGTCATTCTATTTGAGTTTTAAACTTGGAGTGGAAGTTCAGAGTTGGACTATTTTTGTCCTTTTTGATAAGTAGACTGTATGAATCTGGAAGTTTTCCTGCTTTCCTCCTGCAAGTTTAAGTTTCTTAAAGAAGGATTTGAGTGAATGGTGTGCTTGCTTAAGGTAAATATCTATAAAAAGAGTCTGTTTTATTTGTACGTGTATTTTATGAAATTTGACTGCAACTTAGATAATGCCTTCTGCTTTTCAAAATACAGGTACTTTTGTATTTTTGTGGTTTGGGTTGGTTTTTTTTTTTTTCATTTAGGCTGAATTACATACCTAATTTCTATTATAAACTAGGGCAGTTTGGCAGGGAAAATGTCCTGTAAAAAGTGTGGGTTGTTCACTGGGAAAAGGGTTTAAGAAATAATCGAGTTATAGGGGATTAAAGGGAGGTTAAGGGCTTCACTCCAACAGCTTAAAATTAGTTAAGGACTTGATACTGTTACTTAGCTGTGTATTGCTATTCTGAGTGATTTTTGGCTTGATGTGTTAGGAACAGGTATTTGTAATGACTGGCTGGTATCTCAGCCGCCCAGTAGATTTGTAGGACAGGGAAGAATCCTCAGATCTTCTTCAAACACTATGTATTGGCTTTCTAAGAAAAATGTGAGGAAAATATGTGAAGTATTATGGAACAGCAGAATACTTAAGTGTTTTGCTAAATACAAAATAGTATTGCATGACCCTAATAACCTTTGCTTGAAGTTTAGAAAAATAACACAAATATGAAATAATTATTCCATATTGTCCTTTGATTTACTGTTTCTCACCTAGTTCATTGTCATTGCTCAATTTATGTTATTTTCTCTCTGTTTAGTTTCTTACACACAGCAATTAAATCAGCACTCCTAGGGAGAAAGCTTAAGAATAATTTAGAGGGTTTCTAAAGAAAATTCACTGTTTTATGATCATGTAAGTATTGTTTCATGATTTCTTGTGAGAATGGAACAGCACAATTTGTGAGAATATATTTATCCAAAGGCATTTGAGTACCCAGAGTTCTTATCTCATTGGTGTCTAATTACCCTATATAGGCAGCCTATTATATGTGTTTATTTGGAGAAGTGGGATTGATCTGATTTTTTTACTCGATCAGATTCCTAGTTAATTTCTAGGAGTCTGTATTTTTCTGTACTAAAAATAGCTTGCTTGTTTCCTTAAATCTCTTACTAATGTGATGAAAATAAGACTGAGTGCCAAGTCTTAATTTTCACAAAAATCATTAATATTTGAGCATGCTTAGGGCATCCTTAAATATGAATGATGAAATGGTCAGTTACACTGATTTATTAATACGTACATTTGTTAGCTGTAAAGATTCATTTTTATTCCAGTACCACTGACCAATACTTTGATAGGTTGATATCATTCTTAGGGGGGTTCTGACACTGGATTTCTAAGTTGAACTAAACTGACAGTGTAGTCATCCTATTTAATTCCTACTGAGATTGATTTCTGCATCCTGAATTTGAATTTCCGATGCCTTGATTGCTCTGTGTTCCATCCAGCAAAGAGTTTAGGCTCCTGGTTAATGTAAGCCTTGTGAGTAGTCTTACTTTGAAATCACTTGCTCTGATTCCATTAACTGAGATTATTAATTTGTGTTAAGATTGTTACTATCAGGACAGTTTATTTTTTTTTTTTGGCTGTTAAATCCAATAGTGTGGGGTTGCTTTTTAAATAGATACAACAGTTGAGTTGTTTGTTTTTGGTATAGGTAATGCCTTATTGGTGGGTTTGATACAACAAGATTACTTTGACGTTTCAGAAAGTGAAGCTGTACTACTTTGGAAAGATTAATTGTTGGACCAGTTACTTTGACAGCCAAATTCACATTTCATACACAAAAAAATGGAAATACTACAAACTGTGAAACTACTGTAGTGTCTGAAATTATTTGGTTCTTTTTTTTAGAAGATGTTAAATCCACTGGTTTTTTGGACCACTGAAACTTGCAAAGTTCTTTTACATTAAGTTTCTCTTTACTAATGCAATAGAAGTATCCTAAACAGAATTTGTGGAGGGATCCGCTGTGCAGGAGCAAATAATGTGCCAGTAAATATCAGGTCAGGTGTGTAAAAACATGTAGATTAATTTCTAGATTATTTGCAGATATAACTATCCTGAGCAAGCACTATTCTTTTCAGTATTTTCAAGCTTATTCAAGAGGAATATACATCAAGAAACTCCAAATCTTTTCGGTCATTTACATAGTTTATCTTATTTGGACATATTTCAAATTTTTATGTTAAACAGTAAAGCTGAAAGTAAGATTGTGTTGGAATTTGTCATTTAGTTTCTGCAACTTCAGCTATCCCATCTTTTTAGTGTACTTTTCTGTTCCTGAAAATTCTATGATATTTCCTTTATGTCTGGACTCAAACCACTCACCCCTTCCTGTGCCTTAGCTCTTTTAAAGTTAAACATTTCTGTAACACACAAATCAACAACTTATTTTGAACACTGGCTCACAGTACATGAATTGTAGAAACTTGCCTTATTTGTAAACCTACTTGTTCTTCTGCAGATGTGTTTTTGTTGTAGGTCTTTCACAATAACTTGCTGAAGAATAAGCAATAACTAATCAAGAACAGCAGAAATCAAGAGCATGACCTCAATTTTTCATATCCTAGGGGAGCACTTGCTATATGAAATGTAACTTGAATATCATGAACTATGGCCCATGTGTCTTTCAGCAGCCAATTCCCATTGTTTTTATGCTTGCATTCAGCTTGAGCTGCTGCTCTGAAGACACTATTCTGAACTAGATTTGTATGTTTTTTGAGTACCTTGGGAAAGTTTTGTGTTTTAAAAAAAATTGTTTCAGATTCTGTGGGACTATTGATGAATTCAGCAGAAGATGAAAGTAGTTTTTAGATTGAACATGTGTAGAAAGCAATCAGTTTTTAGATAGAAAATAGCCTTATCCAGTGGGATTTTTGTATAGTTTTCTTATGAAATGTGTACTTTTTGATGTAAAATTAATTATTTTCATCAGATTTAATGATTTTCACTGAAATGTTAGAAACTGTAAACAGTCAATTTGTCTTCATTAAGACTTTTTTTGTAAGAAGCGAAGTTACATTTATTTGAGGAACTTGGTATGGAAAGTTAATTACATGCTCATGGACTTGTAGTATTAAATACAACACTATCTGAGGAAAAAAAAAAAATCACCAGAAGTCCTTTTTATTTGTGAAAGGTTCTGATGGGTTGTAGTGAATTGAAGGTAGAACTCTGAGGAATGAAAGTGACATACTCTATCAGACTGTTGAAAAAAAACCCTGTAAAATACGTAATGAAAACTTTTGAATGAAAATGAAGCATGTGATGTATTGCTATGTGCGAGTGCTCTTAGGCACTTCCAATTCTTACAGTTGTTTAGCAATACTAAAATTTATTTGTAGTTGGTGCGTTTCTTGGTTGTGTCTGTTAGTCCCTTGCTGTCTCCATATCACTGATTTGGAATGAAAGCGTGATCCTGCAGTGTGGTTTCACAATAGGCATCATATTTCTTGATGGATTTTGGTGTTTGATTGTATGTGGGGATACATTCTGTAATTCTTAGCTTCTATTTTAAAAAACCTCAAGCAAACCCAAATGACTAAGCAACCAAAGGAGCAGCAACTTGCTGCACATGATTAAATTTTCTTTTTATTAAGTTAGCATTTGGATTTGGTTGCTTGGTGAATAATTCTTTATCTTTAGCTTACGTAGTCTATTTAAAGGGACTAAGCACGCTTAATATTTGTTTTCTGGTTTTAGGGAGTAATTTCATATACTTAACATCTTCATATACTTTCCTGTTTGTTTTTATTGGTTTACTGCAATGTTTTTCATATCTTCATGTCTTGTGTTTACTTTTGTGTGCTTTATTAGATAACTAATGGAACAAAGGAAGCTGAGTGCTTCGCTAGGGGAAACAGGAAAATAAAATGTTGAGATATATATATACACAACATAAGCACTAGAAGGATATTCTCACTGATGTAAAAAATTATAGCAACAGTATGGTAATTTCTTCATAGCTGGATTTTTAAAGCCAGTGTTGTGTTTTAGATTTATTTAGGCACAAAACAGCAGGGCAAATATGTGGCTGTTTGTAGCAGGAGCAGGTTTTTTGTGTGTGTGTGCGTGTATGTGCACATGGTGGATTTTTTTGGCATAAAAGTCCTTTGACTATAGGTCTGAGACATTAATATTCACTTTTTTTAGACTGCAAGAAAAAAACAGATGAGGCCAGATGCTCATTTTACATCTTCTTTAATTACAGAGCTAAGCTTGAGGAAAGGATGTTCTAGGTTCTTTTTATTGGATACCTTGCCATATATGGTGTGGCATAGATTAAGTTTGTAGGAAAATTAAAAGCTTTTTTTATCTGTTTGGTTTTGTTGGTTTTTTGTCTTTCTTTTGCAGTCAAAAATTAAAAGTTTTCATTATTTTGCTTTAAAAAGACTCCTGCAAAAATACTGACTTGTTAAATTTGTCATGTGTGTAATTAAACCTTTTGTCTCATACAGAAGTTTTTCATTTAAGTTGGGAGTGTTAGGAAGACTTAAATCAGTTTGTGACAAATGGACAGCGTGTCATCCTTGCTGTATCAATTATAGTGAGTATAGAGAGAACTTTGGAATTGCTTTTCTCCCCCAATGAAGATGGGAGATCTTACTACAAATCTTTATTATTTGCTTAAAAAAGTATTTGTCATCAGGGCATTTGTCACTCCTGTGGGTATTAATTTCTACTGAGCACTTTTTCTATGAGTGATGGAAATACATCTTTGAGATTTATGTTAAAGAGTTATAGAAACAGGTAATGTTTTCCTGAAGTATGAGTAATCTTCTGAATTGATTCCTGATTACAAAATTGCTATCAACAACTGATACATGTATAGGATGATTAATGTAAAATAAGTAGGTATAGAGAGCAAATGCTTTAGCTATTCCTTCTTATATCTCCCTGTGGAGAGACTAAAGGTGTGTCTACATGGCAAAATGCTCTCAAGAGATACATGTAACGAGTGAGGATGTGGAAGCAATAATAATAATAATATAGAAATAGCATTGATCTAGTAAAGCAGGGCATTAAGCAAGCAAGTTTATCCTGTTTCTGAGCAATGCCTAAATAAAGCAGTATATACTCACACTTTCAATGATTTTGGTATTTGAATTTGGTATGCAGGGGTGATTTGGATGTATCTATGTGGTACTTGGAACAAAATGTATCATTTTACAACAAAGTGCTTAAGTGCCCTTGTGTAGAGTAGCTTAATATAAACCTAATTTTTACTACCTCCAAGTGAAAAGTTAGTGCAGAACAGTTAGCCAGCTTGCTTGTAGGCAGCAGTTGGTCCACTGAGCTTATTTTTGAACAACAGCCACTAAACAAATGTATGTATTGTGGTTAGCAGGGTATGTGTTACTATTGCTTTCTGAAACCAAAAAGAGTTCAGTGGCAGTGGTGTAAAAGTAGGTTGTTAGTGTGCAATTACTTGGAGGCAACTGAAAATCACTGCTATTATCAGAAAGGTTCTAAATATATTTAGCTTATTCATTGTTAAACCTGAAACTTGAAAAAATATTTCAGTTGTTGATGTCCTAATTTTCTGACTTGGTAACTGAATTTTATTTTGAATTTTAATCCAAATGAAAAAAAAAATTTTTAGACAACATATTTGACACATTTCAGAAATTTTGTTTGTTCTTTCAATAATCCTTCAGAGCTCTCCGAATACTTAGGAGTATCAGAGGGAGATCTGGGTCTCTGTTTATTAATGCTATTCATAAATCAGCTATACTGCTACAGCATTTTTGATAGTTCGGCTGGAACATAATGCACGACCCTCAAAGTTTAGAAGTGACTATTTTTTGGTTTTCAGAGTACGTGTTTTCTTTGACTCTTTTTGTTGTAGCAACTGAACTAGGTATGAGAGGACAAAAGAGACCTCAATCGGTGGGGAAATTTATTTAGGTATTTCTTTGGCCATGGTTAACCTCACTTCGGAAGTAAAGAGTGAAGAGCAAAGAGAAGAATTAAATTGGGAGAGGAAAGCAAGAGTACACACACTGAAAACTTTAGAATAGAAGGCAGAGATGGGTTTTTCCTTGTCTGTTTCTGACAGTGATTGGAGAGAGGAGAAAACTTCAAACTGAATGAAAGCATTGTTTGAGATGTTCATATCCTTTGCTACCTATGCACATAATGTTTAAGTAATTTGCCTGTTGAGCAGCAAAATGAGAGCAGCCTCATCCTATTGATGTGTTTCTTGAAGGTTCTCAAAGATAAAGCAGCCTAAGGGAAATAGATATGTGTTCAAATACCTTTTAGATGTATAATTTAATTTGCTTAAGGCTGTTGCATCTCCCCTTTTCCTGTAAGGACAGATTAGGAGCTCAACCCCAAGTACTGAAATAAAAGATCATAGTCATGGAAAAGCACATGATTGAGATTGGATATTGTTACCACTGTTCCATGACAGCTTTATGATTATGAGAGTATTTAAGACAAGCTTAAGACTCTTCAAGTGTATATATAGTAGTCTTGACAGTATTTATGTTCAAATGGGAGTTACTTGTTAATATTACAGTAGCCTCTCTACTTTGTTAGCCTGTGTTCCTGTACATTATACTCTATTTTCTGTTTTTCATTGTGAGCTATCTGGAAATAGAGGAATTAGTAAGACATTTTTAAGGCTTTGGAGCCTTTCAGCATTGATTAGTGTGACAGTTGGAGAGGGAGAATTTTTGCTAAAGTTTCTGTCTCCTGAAAGGTCATCCCTTTTCCACATAATTTGAGCTGTAATTAAAAACAAGTGTTGTTTAAAAGGGGAATGAGCTTAATGGATACTACACTTGTTTGAAATGACAAATCTGCTGTGAGTACAAATTCCACTTCCCAAGTGCCTGAGTTTCTTTCTCGAGAGATGTTTCTTCACTTTTCCTCCTTGTATGAACCTTTTAAAACTATACCTAAGTTTCTTTCTCCCTCCACCCAAATCGTTAAGAATACACTCCAGGCAGGAGTAAATTGCTGACATTATCATCAAAGGAATGAAAAGCCTTCAAGCTCTAGATGACGATGTTTTTTTTGCTGGCTGGCTGTTACCATCTCTACCTTAAATCAGAACGTGTGCAAGATCTGTGCTCTGTACTGGTATATTTCTAACTCCAGTATTTTGGTCTGATAAGTGGGCACATTAGTGCAGCTGCAAAGAGTAAAGACTTGACTTCCTCTATACCAAGATACGAAGATTTGACCAATATTTCTGTCTTTCCTGCCCTTGTATTTCTTTCCTGTTTCCCTCCCCATCTCTTGCATGCTGAACTTTTTTTGTCATTTACTTGATCACATATGGCAATAGTCAGTTGGCAGAAATATATAATGAGTAAAATTTTCCAGTGCTGAATAACTCTTGGTAGGACTGCTCTAGATAATTTCCACTGCAGATAATTATTGCTCTACAAGTGTTTGTTGCCTTTCTTCATAGTTATGAATGTAGTTTGCATGAAGGAGTGTTGCTTTAATCTAAGTGTTAAGTGCCTTAAAGCTTCATGCATTTCTTCTTGCTAGGATGGACTCTTTTTAGAGTCCTGTGATGAGGCAAGAGGAGATTTTAACTTTCATTTCAGAGAAGTTTTGGTAGAAGAAGTAGAAATTAAGAAAAAAGCTGTTCTTTTCTACAACATATCGTGCCTTTTCTTAACATCCACAAAATCTACTTCTGTCGTAACTTCTATCTTTGCCATGGGGATACAAATCGTTAGAACCTGAGAAAATGGAAAGAACTTGGTCAAGAAACGTTTTGATAAAAAGAATGCTATTTCTCAAGGATGTCAGGATATTGTGCAGTTCCTCATGGATAGATACATATATCATTCTAATAGTGGAAAAACTTTGAGAAATCTTCTTTGTGTAATTCACATATATATTTATGTATTCATTTTTCTGTTAAAATTATTACTAGGCAAGAAATAAAATTAGGATTTTACTTTCATGGCTTGTGTTGGACTAGGAAGGCTGCTCAATGCCAAGACACTTACCTTGGTTCCTTAAACAATCAGAAATTTCTTTCCCTTTATTTTCCTTACCTGATTTCTATAATTAAATTTCAGCTATTTCTCTTCTTCAAGTCTTCTAAATTATGAATATTACTTTCACCAGCACTGGAGGCTAGAGTTGTAATTTGTCTTTCCTGAGGAGTAGAAGGTAAATTAGGTATTACTGTGTTATAAGTGGAGATAATGAATCGTTTTGCCTAGAAAAATATCAACATTAAAGATTTTTCTACATTTTTTTCATATGTAAATGAACGATTTTTGCTAGCTCGCAAAAAGCTGATTCTGATGGAGGTTGAATTAACTGTGATAGCAATGTATTGTTTCTTTTTGTGTGGAGTTGCTTAATGTTACAGCCTAAAACTGCTACGTAGATTTAAAATGCCATAATACTGCATTCGGAAGGGAAGAAAAGGTGCCAACAAAAAGCATTTTCCCCTTCCCATTCATTCTGAAATAACCGTATTGGGAAAAGTAGAGTTATCTTTGGGTAAATATTGCTAAACAAAGGAAACTTGTACATTATCCAGGTAAAGCACTACTGGGTGTTTGTTTGTCACGTGATAACCAGGGTTTTCTTGCTCAGTAAAATAACTATTGGGAAGTGAAACAGTTATTCAGAAGGTGAGGCTGAGACTCATCTTGCCTAGCTGTAGTAGTGTAGAAGCTTAGCATAAGCATGTTTTCCACAGACTTACTCTACAGCGAGTGGAGACAGATGTCTGCTTTAAACAGTTTTTTGTTGTGTTTTTGTGTGTGACATATAATCCTTTTAAAGTGGTCACCTTTGTCTGCCAGGAAGGCTAGTTGTCCTAGTTGCTTTGTACAGATGAAACAGCTGGTTTTTATATTATGAAATTAGGTACAACTAGTCTATATATAGGACCAAGACTCAAATTATAGGTGTTTTATACAAGTGGAGGGAAAGACAATTATTTGTTCTTCTGTAAATTCAGTCTGTGAAGAATAAAGTATTGAACCTGCATGTTAAAGAAGTGTTCTATATATAGATTATTTTATTGTTATAGTGCAGCAGCATTCTGCTAAAAGTTTAAAACCTTTAACCCTGGTATGTATATCTATTTTGCAGTAACTAAATCTTAATTATTTTGTTTCAACATTTTTCTGCTTCCAACCGTGTTTAACTTTATGCCTCAAGAGCAAAATACAGAGTTACTAGCTACAGGAACTTTTCCAGATTTTTGTTTTTCTATCCTTTAATGTCAATAAGGAGTTTTAAACAGTTTTAAACTTTAATGTCAATGAACAGTTAATACCTTTTTATGACCACACCTATGTCAGAGAAGATACATTATATACTTTTAATTGTTTCTCTTTTTTTTTCACAGAAGAATCTGATTTTCAGATTAGCTTGTTTAAATGTGAAATATTGCAGTGTATTTTCTGTATGGTGCAGGACTGATAAAGAGCATGACCTGAAATTCTTGGAAATATTTAGAGTACTTAAGTGTGCTATGGATTGGACCTTGAAGACAGTGCTGATTAATGCACTTGGGATATGGATGTCTTGGAACACACTTTTCCCCTGCCCCACGTGCGGTGTGTTACAGTACTTTCTCTGAAGGAGGCGTAGGCATACATATTTTGCCAAGAATTCTGTTTTTGCAGTACTGCTACAGTCTGCAGAGTGGGTGTTCATTTCTCCAGGGAGATACAGCTAGAACATTCTTAGGTGTGCTATAGTTTGTTAAGGAAGTGTAGCTTTGTAGCTGTGAATTGCTCTTCTGTCACTCAACTAATCACATCTATTTATATTCCGTAGTTTCAGGGAGAACCTTCAAAAGCTGCTGCTCAGAGTAACGAATTGAAGGATCAGTAGTAAATTCTAAAGAGGAAATGAAAACAAACGAGGCCAGGGTTTAAAAAAGCCCTAACTTCATAAATTATATGAAAAGAACACAAATATGAGGTAAAATATACAGATATATCCGTGCATAGGAAAAATATTTTCAGCCAGAAAGAAGAAAAATATGAAAGCAAGAAATGAAGTAAACAAAACAACTTTGTGTGTACTAGATGCCATACTCTGGTTATCTACGGATGCATTCTATAGTATTTATGCAGTTGCTACCGTACCTACAAAAAAAAATTTTGAAACCTCTAAGCTTTGCACTACAAGTGTTTGTTTTTGAGCCTGAAGTAAAAAAAAAATAGAGAATTGCACAATGTATTGAACTACCTATGCAAAGATAAAAGCTTGAGAATTCAGCCCCAAATGCCCAAAACGTTGAAAAAAATACATGTGATGACTATTTTCACTATTTTGTCTGATATGAAGCAACTTTCACTGCAAATATTTTTTTCTTGTCCTACCTAGCCATAGCCTGGGAGGCAATGAGGGTTACAAGTTTTCTGAATGTAGGGTGTTAAGGGGGCTTTGTTTTACAAAGGGGGATGGGAGGACAGGCAGAGGCATCAGGCTAAGGACGGATTTTGATGGCTTATTAACACCTCAAATATCCTGATTAAAAGCATTCTTTCTCCTTCATAGAAGAGGGGTTTGCGAGTAGTTGTTTTAGCAAACATTCAGTGATTTGAATTTATTTTTCTAGCTAGTCAAAAAGTCTTTTAATATGGACTGTAAGAATGCTTGTCTTATAAAATTAAAGTGATTTTGGGCAACAGGTTATACTCAGCAAGATATTCTGGGAAGAAGAATCCAAAGTAGACTTTTGTATGAATGGACAATGTAAAATAATTTTAAAAAGTCATTTGAGTGCATTAAATGTAAACTTTCTTTAATGGAGTAAAGTGAGCAAAGAAATTTTGAGCAGCTGGGAGTAAGTGCTATTTTAAATACATGGTAATGCTTTTAAAAATCCATGTGAATTAAAATTAGTGCTCTGTATGGTGCAGAGGAATTAAGATATTAGTATGATCATCAATGATTTTGTGTTTAAAAGCAGAGGATAAATGGTACTGTACACTGCAAGAAAATCTAAGAGTTTACTTTTTATTTCCTTAGTGTTTCCTTCAGATGAGCTAGATATGGAAGTGCACCTTTGGTCACAGACTTGCTAAGCTGGTGAAGAGAGCTTTTAAACTGCAGTTGCTGGGAAAGGGGAACCTCAATCCATTCCCCTCTTAACACTTTGATACCAGAACCAGCAAGAGATGCCCAGAGCTTGGAGAGGGTATGCAGAGCTGCAGGAGAGGACTTCAAGGGCAGCACAGAGGAATTCCAGGCAGTAAATTGACTTCGTAAGAGCCCAGCTTAAATGCCTCTATGCTAATGCATGCAGCATGAGAATTAAACAAAGAGTTAGATGTTTACATCCTTGTAGAGCTGTGATCTTCTTGGCATCTCAGAGATGTTGTGTGTTGGCTCCTATGGCTGGAGTGTTGGAGTGGAGAGACACAAGCACTTTAGGAAAGCCAGGCAGGGGAGATGAGGAGGGGCTGTCACTTTCTGTGTTGGTGTCCATCTGGGAGTGCATGGAGCTCCACTTGGGGACAGAGGAGGTGCTGACTGAGAGCTTATGGGTCAGGATTAAAGGGAGGGCAGGGACAGGTAATATTGTAGTGGGGGGCTGGTACAGGCCTACTGACCACGAAGACCAAGCACGTGAGGCCCTGTCTGAGGACAAATAGGAGTGGCCTCATGTTTACAAACCCTGGTCCCCACGTGGGACTTCAACCAACCCGATATCTGTTGGAGAGGCAACACAGCAGGGCATAAGCCTTCCAGGAGGTTCCTGGAATGCGTTGATGACAACTTCCTTCTCCAAGTGATAGAGGAGACAGTGAGGAGAGGTGCTCTACTGAACCTTGTTCTCAACAACGAGGATCTCACGGGGAGCGTGAATCTGAAGGGCAGCCTGGACTGCAGTGACCATGATGTGATGGAGTTCAAGACCCTTAGGGCATCGAGGAGGATGCACAGTGAGCTCACTACCCTGGCCTTCAGGAGAGCAGACTTTGCCCTCTTCAGGTGTGTGATTGACAGAGTACCATGGAATAAAGCCCTGCCGGGAAGAGGGGCCCAGGAGAGCTGGTTGATATTCAAGGATGCATCCTCCAAGCTCACAAGCAATGCATCTCAACAAAGAAGAAGCTGGGCAAAATCACCAGGAGGCCTGCATGGATGAACAATTTGTTCCTTGGTTAACTCAAACACAAAAAAAAGCCTACAGAGGGTGGAAGCAGGGACAAAGCAGCCTGGGAGGAAAATAGAGAAATTGTATGATCATTCAGAGAGCAGATTAGGAAAGCTGAAGTCCTGATAAATTTAAATAGGGCTAAGGACATCAAGGGCAACAGGAAAATCTATAAAAGATAAAAGTGATAAAAGAAAGACTAGGGAAAATGTGGGTTCTCTTAGGATGGAAGTGGGAAACCAGGTTACACAGGATATGGAGAAGGCTGAGGTACTCCACAACTTTTTTGCCTCAGTCTTCGCTGGCAAGCATGCCAGTCACACTGGGCTGAGTCGCAGGATGCAAAGGCAGAGACTGGGAGAACTAAAAACCACCCACTGTAGAAGATCAGGTCTGAGACCATCTATGGAAACTGAGGGTGCACAAGTCCATGGGACCTATGGGTCCTGTGGGAACTGGCCAAGGAAGTGGTGAAGCCACTACCCATCATATTTGAGAAGTTATGGCAATCTGGTGAAGTTCCTTCTGGAAAAGGGGAAATATGACCCTCATTTTTAAAAAGGGAGATAAGGAAGACGTGGGGAACCACAAGTCAGTCTTAACCTCAGTGTCCAGCAACATCATGGAGAAGTTCCTCCTGGAAACTCCAAGTGATGGGTCACAGCCAGCATGACCTTCTGTGGTGGGATTACAGTGTTGGTGGATATGGTAAGAGCAACTGATATAATCTTCTGGGAATTGTCAAGAGTATATGACACTGTCCTGCAGAACATTATAATATCACAGTCATAAAACTGGAGAGGCATGGATTTGATGGGTGGATCACTCAGTGGATAAGGAGTTAGCTGGATGGCTGCACTGAAGGGGTTATGGTCAACACCTTGATGTCCAAATGGACATGACTGGCATTCCTCGGGGCTTGGTGTTGGGGCTGATGCTGTTTAACATCGTGGTTGTTGACATGGACAGTGGGATTGAGGGCACCCTCAGCAAGTGTGCCAACAACACCAAGCTGTGTGGTGTGGTCAACATGCTGGAGGGAAGGGATAGCATCCAGAGGGACCTTGGACAGGCTTGAGAGATGGGCTTGTGTGAACCTCATGAAGTTCAACAAGGCCAAATGCAAGGTCTTGCACCTGGGCTGGAGCAGCCCCAAGAACAAGTACAGGCTGGGCAGAGGATCAGTTGAGAGCACCCTGGCAAAGACTTGGGAGTGTTGGTGGATGAGAAGCTCAACATGACCCATCAATGTGCACTTGCTGCCCAGAAAGCCAACCACATCCTGAGCTGCATCACAAGAAGCGTGACCAGCAGATCAACGAAGGTGATTCTCCCTTTCTACTCTCATGTGACCCCACCTGGAGTGCTGCATCCAGCTCTGGGGCCCCCAGCATAAGGATGTGGATGAGGTGTAATGAGTCCAGAGAAGGGCTCTGAAAATGGTCAGGGGGCTGGAGCACTTTTCCTGTGAAGACAGGCTGAGAGACTTGAGGTTGTTTAGCCTGGAGAACAGAAGGCTCTGGGGAGGCCTTAGAAAAACCTTCCAGTACCTAAAGGGAGCTGCAAGAGAGCTGGAGAGGGACTTATTACAAGGGCGTGTAGTGATACGGGAGAATGGCTTCAAACTGAAAGAGGGTAGGTTTAGAGAAGATGTTAAGAATAAATCCTTTACTGTGAGGGTGGTGAGACACTGGAAAATGCTGCCCAGAGCAGTTGTGGATGCCCCATCCCTGGAAGTGTTGAACACCAGGCTGGACAGGGCTTTGAATAATGTGGTCTAGTGAAAGGTTCCCTATCCATGGCAGTAGAGTTAGAACCAGATGACCCCTAAGGTCTCTTGCATCCCAAAACATTCTACACTTCTACGATACCTTCTATTTTTTGAGTGTTATAGCAACCTTTTCAAAAATCTTATTGGAATAGAAAGTATTAACTATAGATCCTGATGCCTCAGTCTATATGAGGTTCATTCAATTTTGATACTCTTGCCAATTTGCTTTTTGATGTTCTTGGAAGTTCACTTTTGTGTGAACAAGTGTAAAGGAGGTTATAAGGAGGTTTAGTCCCATCTTCCTATTTTCCCCAGGGAAACTAGAAAAAATGTGGTATTTGTATGGAGTCAGAAACTGTATTTTGTTTAAAACCTCCAGTGTAGTTTCATAGCAGTAATTTCAAATAATGAAATTACAGAGAACGGTTTATCCACCCCAGTAGGAAAGTAGTTCTTGTATTCTAATGTCACATGGCAAAGTAGTTTTACAGCAAAGGAGTCTTTTACTCTGAAGCCTGACTCCTTTTTATTCAAATTGAATTTACCCTCAGGGTTTAGATTTGTGACTTTGCCTGTATTAGGGTAGCGTGAAGATGAGCTCTCTAGTTCTTGGCAAATACTAAGGTCTTTTTTCAGAGTTTTTGTCACACAGAGCTGTGACCATCTGGTTGTAGATGTCTTATTTTTCCTTTGGGAAGTGTACTTTTCCCTACTGAACCTAAATATTCCCTAATCCCATTGAAAGTAAATAACTGTTCTGAAGAGCCCTGGCAATACTTTTTATCTGGACAGAATGCTCCTCTTGTCTAACAGTATCCTGGAAAGAAAGCTTACTTAATCAGTGTTGTTACAATGAACTTCAGTTCTCCAGTTTTACTTTTGTCTCTTGTGTCAGTGGCCAGTTTCTTATTCTAGATTGTTATAGATGAATCTGAGTTCTAAACAAAGGATTGGTTTTGACTATGTGTGTGGGTATGTTTTTCTTGAAAAGTGTGTATATGTTCAAGAAGAAAATGGTATCTTTTTCACTTTATATTTTGAGAAACATTGCAAAGTCCCATAGAATGGATGGAAAACAATGCCAAATTTCTCCTGAAAGGAGAGAAATGGATGGTTTCAAAAGTTTCTTTTTTAAAAAAGAAAGGTATTTTGATGCTACAGTTAATGTGAGTGGTGAAGAAACCTTTGATCAGGACTAGTAAAATGACTCTTCCACTGATAACTGGTTAGATTGCCATATTATAGAACTGTGAGAAGAAAAGCCAGCCAGATGTTCTGGGGCATTTCCCCCTCCTTCCCCCACCCCATCTATTTTTTTGCAGTAGCTTATATTGCTGGCAAGTGTCTAGCTTGTAATCCTTTTCGCATGTAATAAAGATACACCTGGAAAGGGAAGGCTTTGTATAACTTCTGTATCCCAAAATCTGTTCTTTTATAGCAAAAAGACTGTCCATTTACTGCACCATGTACTCAAGTATCAAAACTACTTAAGATAAAAATGTAAAAGCCACAAAGGCATAATGCTGTCATTTGAAAATGATGTAAAGACACTTCAGAGCAGCCAATAACATTACAGGCTTTATCAGCTTTGCATCAGTTCTTTCCTTCATAAACCTTTTACTGTACAAATGAAATAGATATTTGACAAAAGTGGTATAAGTGAAAAGACATTACAAATCTCCGGTACAGTTAAAATGACTGCAACTAAGGAAGATAATTATTTCATCATTCTATCCACAGTTCCCCGTTTCATCTATAAAACCTATTCAGAAAGACTTTGTAATTTTGACGCTATGCTCATTGTAGGCTGTTTTAAACTAAGTAGCTGGCTCAGGTGCAGTAATATGTCTTAGTACCCAAGTCACTAGTATTTTTTGTTGGTTTTTTTTCACCTACTTAGTTGCACATAGAAGCCCCCCCTTTCCTTGGCTGTATTATATACAGAATATACCAACAAATATTTACGATTTTTGTCTTAGCTGGTCGCTAAACCTCAGGCAGCTGCCTCTGCGCATTTATTTAGTGTGTGAGGCAGAATTGGCAGTTTTTTGAATGTTTGCAATCAGAATACTTTTGTTGGATGTTGCAGTAATGGGGCTGCAGGATTGCCTGAAATCTTCATTGGAATAAATTGTTAATGTCACTGTTGTTGGCAAATAGAGCCTGTATTTTCAGCAAACTCTTGAATTCTTGAGTCTTTTTAAATTTTCATATACTTGAAACTCTTTGTGCAAAAGAGTGCCCCTTTGAGAATCTACTGGGCTAATTGCTTGCAAAGAAGGATGACATTAATCCTGGATTTGATGAGAAGTGTGTGGTTGAGGCGTATGGTTGTTTCAGGCAATTGCAATTTAGGGAGAAGAAAATGGAAAGGAATTTTTTTTTTTAAAGTAGCTAGGTCTCCTGTTGCATACTGGTCAACTTGATGTGTTGCTGTTCAGAATCACAGAGAGTCACATATTATCAAATAATGCTTATCAGACTAAGTGTCTGTCTAGAACTGAAAATTGTGACATTTGTAATGTGATATTTCTATTCAGCAGTCAGACCTGATTTTCTACAGAATCTTAAATGGCTTCTTGTCTCGTTTAACAAGTTAGTAGCTACAGATTATTTCAGGTTTGTTCTGTTCTGCTGTGAGTTTTTTCATCAATCTCTTCCAAGAAATGTTCTCAAAGATTCCACTGAATCAACTTCTCTACAGTTAGAAGTGCATAGTGGTAACAATTTGCTCTTGAGTGGTAGTTGTCACTTACCTATACAGACAAATTCACAAGTGCTTTTGAGAAACTCCAGTAATTTTCTCTTGAGTCCTATTTTATCCTCTGATTCACTGAATTCTAGTGGCATAAATCAGTCTGTTATTCTGTCCTTCAAAACTGTCTGTCCTCCTTTTACACCTTTTTATTTTTCCAGGAGATTAAAAAACTTACATTCTGTTAGTTTTTAAAGTATCTTAAACCTGGCCGATGACTGGATCTGTACAAGTGGTTTGGTAGACACTCAAAGGTATGTAGCTGGAAACCATAGAAGGAGTACTGAGTTAACAGCTGCAATGCTAAAAGTTGATGCTGCTAAAAATATATGAGGGCTTAGATGAAGAACTGTAAAAGTAATTGTAACATAGCTACTGCCTTCTAATTACACTGATCCCAAAGTGCATCCTTGTCTAAAAGTAGCCAGAATTGGAATTGGCCACCAGAGGGCAAACTAAACGTGCATGCTCCCCACTTTTATATGTTCTTGAAAATCAGCTGCAATTCTTCATGTCCATATAATTTGATTTTTTTTCTCTATGGTAATTGTAAATATTTTTTTAAGAAGATATTTTTTCACTAAAGAGATCATATTGTCTTGTCTCATTGTGTGGCAACAATAACCCAAAAGACCAACTCTGAAACAACATGTGACTGTTCTATAGGAATGATGTAAAACATTACCAAGCTAATTTTACGTCTTACTGCTGGATGGGTTTTGATGGCATATGCAAGCAGAAGATTGTCTGTGAGTCTTTTGCTTCTTTTCATGATCTGAAAGAGCATTAATCAGTATGAGGCTATCAAAGAGGCTACTTTGTTTACAGTAGGAAGTCTTTAGTCATGTAGATTGGGATTAACTATTCTAAAGTCCATTTCCCTGCACTACAAACATTGACATGCAAAGAGAAGTTCTCGTATGTTTGAAATAAGATAAAATTTTGTTATTCTGTAACTCAAAGTAGTTCCAGGAGTTTCCTTGTACAGTTGCATAGAACTTTGTTGTATACATTCCCTTTAAAGCAAACCACTTTACTAGACTAAATTTCAGGAAAGTTTTGCCTGAGGCAGGTACTGAATTTGTTCACAGTTTGGGTATGAAAGATGACACAGTGTTTATATATTTTTAAGTCAGTAGAAATAGAGACAGAGTAGACTTCTTTGAAGAATTACATACAAAATTAAAATATAGTAAGAATAAAATAAAAAATCTACTCTAAACTTTTCAACTGCTTAAGAAGCAGGAAATTGATTATAGTCATCAAATTTAGTAGCTTAAATTGATATTATCTTCTGTCATTGTGTACTGATAGATATATCTTAATTTTAATTTGACTTTCTGTTAAAGAATATCTTTCCTATTTGACATAAAATTATGGCTATCAGGTGAAATAGTATATGTAATGAAATGCAGATCTTGTTGGAAAGGAATGTTGCAATGACTTAATTTGGTGTCAGTTTTCATGCTGATTTTAGAACGTGGGTGAGTGCATTTTCTTCCTAGTATTTTTCAATACCAACCTATGATGTGATGTATTTCTGTTTGAATTTGGGCTTCTTGGCCATGGTTAGTTTTATTTCATCAAAATTTCAATATGACCTGGGTCAAACCACTGTGAAGCTAGATGAGGTGTTGAAGGATAGAAAGAAATGCTTTGACAGCTTCTATATTGAGTAACTTTGATGTGTAGAAATTGTGGATTTATTAACCCTACTGCAAGACAATAATTAACATGGACTGTATGTTTATCATGAAATTTTTCTGTCATTCTTTGTAAACATGAATTTCTTGCGTTTCTTCTTTGGGATTCATATGACCTCGTAGGAATTTTGGATTTGGTTCATATAGAATTGGTCATTTTATAATTAAAGGACTTAACAGTTGGAAAATGATCCCGACAGAGTAAATTATTTGACAAGTTTTCAGTGGGTGTGTTTTGTATATGATATTTTGTATACTATAATTATATTTTTGTAATATCTGGTAGAGGGAGAATTTGAACCTCTACATCTGTGTACAGCTACGTACTAAAATGAGTTACATTAAAGGACCATTTACTTTAGTGGCAGTTTGATATATTTCCCACAACATCTTGACCATATCCGTTACAGTCACAAATGTTTTCTTTTTCTTGAAAGAGTGAGTGGGTAAGATGAGCATGTCGTTGTGTGTTGGTATGTCCGAGTCATTCAGAAATCCAAGAAAACACGAAAAAGACTAGAAACTATTAAAACAGAAAAGTGGCAAACTTCACACATTTGTTTCATAAATAATTTGTGTACATTCTCCTATGTACAGAATTGATTCTAAGGTTATTTCAAACACAGGGTTTTTTGCATTTTCTTTTTATCATGTGACTCCAGAACTGGATGCTGTTCTGGAGCAATGCAGGTAACTGCTGAAGGAAGGAACTGTCTCAGAACCCTGCAGAAGAAAAGTCAGCAAGCACAAAAAAAAGTGCTCTTAATGGCAGATGTATTTTAGAAATTGTGTTGTAGCTTATAAGATGGAATTCAAAACATCCAGTCTTGTTATTCACAATTTAGTTACTGTGCTAGAAATACTGATTATTCATCTACATTTATGCCACTTAACAGGTTGAGAGAAAGTGCGTCTGTTAAAATGCAAGAAAGAAAGTGTGACTAGGAGTGTTCTTAAAGAAAAAGACAACAGAATCATTTATCTTTTATTGGTGGCTCCAGTTTACAATAGTTGGGGTTGGAAGTTGGAAAGGTGAATGAAGGGAATTTTTGCCTTAAAACATCAAGTCTTCAGAAACAATTTCTACATAATGACATTTCCCTACCTTTTACCTTCCAAAGACTCTTGTAAAATACTTGCTTGTGCCTCATCTCTGTGGTGGATCAAACAGCTTAAAGAGTAATTTGATAACGTTTACTCCTTTTTGTTCTTTTTCTTTTTTGACAGAGTTTCATCACTCAGAACACAATCTGGTTAGATTTGAAGGAGATTCACCTGAAGATAAATGAGATTTAACTGACTTACAGTCTTAGGTTCTTATTCTGTCTGATTTAGAAAAACCCCAAACAACAGCAAAGCAAAACATACCGAAAGAAACAAACAAATTAAAAAGCCCCCCCCCCCAAAAAAACCACAAAAAACAAAACAACAAAAGCAAACTAGTGAATGCTCCCAAATAAACAGGAAACACGGTAAATCTTTCCCAGTTATTGATATGTGGTAATCTATAATGGCTGCTATTTTGTCCAACTTCTTTTTTCTTTTGAATTAAAACACAGCATGAGAAGAGTCAAAATCTTGTCTGTAATTTTGGCAAATCTGTATGTGTAACAATGTATATTTTGTTCCTTTTTGTTCAAAGTGGATAAGCACATGAAAATACTCTGTATTTGATATATACTTATTTTTTAAAGCTTTAAATATCTTATTTTCGTAGAACTTTTGGGAGTGTTCTTTCAGAATTTCGAAGAGATGGCTTTGAAGTGCCCCAGAGGTGTTCTGTAGCAGGCAGCCTTGCATTATAGAAAAGAATTGATGACATTACAATTGGAACAATAGTCTCCATTAATTTTCATAATGTCATAATAGTAATGTGGGAGATAATTTTATAATACCTTAATACAAATTTTGTTATTTTAAGCAAAAAAAATTTTAAGTCTTATTGTAGTACAAATTCATTATTTATAGCTAAAATGGTAGTTTTAGAATAAACAACTGAAGGAGGCATACCTGTGTTGTTACACAAGATTCTTTCCTGAATTAATATTGAAACATATTTTGGAATTCATTTAGAAATTGTTTTCATGGCATTGCTACCCACTCCTGTCCTGTTTGAACTCTTATCTGAATTAATAATAAACATTCCTTTTCCCTTTCCCTTCTCCCTCAGACTTGACCTACCTGGTCTTGCTCTTCTTGAATAAATGCACGGATATCTACTCCAAATGACTCCTAGAGAGGAAAAGTTTTTTTTAAAGGTAACTGTAAAAATAGGAATTTGATGTATTTATTAGTGTATTACTTAAATTTCTTGAAGAGAGTATAGTGAACAACTCTCAGGGAGGTGTTTCATAACTTACCAACTGAATTATTGAGACAAATGAAATCCCTAGAAATGTTCTGTTCACACAGTAACAGGGTTTTCCAGATGCATCAGAAAAACTGACATAGATGTCTTTCCTTTTTCTGCCTTTTCTGTTCCAAATAGAAGTTCTTCCTACCTCTGCATGAGATAGGTGACAGTTCAAGGATGGAACATGGGAAAGAAAAAATGTCTTTTCCTTATGACTGCTTCAAAACTGCCTCGGATAAGTTGTTGACAACTTGAGCCTTAATGACATAGGATGCATGGTTGCTTTCTGTGATGGGGTTCTTTAAAAACCTGGTATTTTCAGATAATCTTATTCTTCTATCATTATGAACATGTGTTGTATATTTAACTATGTGATCCTGCATTTTTTTAAGGTAATTTTGCTTGTTTGTTTAACAAACTGTCTTACTTTCAAGGTTCTTTTATTATTATTGTTTTAGTAATGTGCATTTAGTGAGTTATAGACTGCACCTTAATGAAGTAATTATTGAGGGAAGAACAGTCTGCATCCACTGTATAATTGTCTTTTGCTGGTTAATGCAATCAAATTTGTAGTTCCACTCATTCAGCTTTTTGTGACTCTTCTCTAGGGTCTTTTAAGTGGATTGTTCTAAAAATAAACCAGTTGGTCTATTTGATATTGTAAATACTGTGGGGATTTAAAGCTGAAGATCTTTTACAGGAAAAAACCCCAATGCCTTCATTGATAGACAAATCCACAGATGCCTATTGTCTTTTGTGATGCTGGCTATTAGCAGTCTGCTTTGTGGTTCTTCCATATATGAATTAAGTCTGGAGTTTTTCAGGAGTCAGGTATGATCTTAGCTTCTAATAAAACATAATTGGACCTTACATTTCTGCAAAATAGTGTCTGGAGGAACTGTATCAATGTCTCCGGAATATTTTCTACAAATATAGCAGAGGTGACAGAAGAAGTTAGACCAATTTTTTTCTAAGTTATACAAGAATAATGCTGTTTGGAACCAAAGTGTTCATTCCATAAATCAAATGTATATGTAAAATTTAGATTCAGATAAGATTGTGTGCAAATTTCTGTATTTTAGTCTCTCTGCTTTAGTATTTCTCTCATAATCAAATAAGCTTTAAGGAGTAGGTAAAGTATATGACTTATATGTGATACTGATTTGAAGACAGCTATCCTGTTTGGCTTGAACTGTATGTCTTGTTCATATATTTATGGCTTTGTATGAAATGTGTTTGAAACATTCACTGTTTGCTTGCAGTAGGCAAGCCAGTGATGCACAGCTATAGAGATGTTAAGCTAGCCATTGGCTTGCCTATTGTGTTCTTTCTTGCTCTTGTTTTGTCTATATTCTTTTTTTTTTTAGTATAAAAATATGGAAAAAGTAAAAATTGTACATGGTCAGGAACCTAATGATTCTAAAAGAAATAAATGTCATACGTACATAGTAATAACTTCTTTATATGAAATATGTGTGGGAAAATAAAACAAGTCGAGCTCAGTGTCTCCAGTCCAGCGGCCTGTGTCTCATAGTTGCCAATAACAGGCAACTAAAGCAGCAGATAAAAGCATCAAAGCAGTTAAAGAGGCTTACTCTTCAAAAAAATTTCTGCGAATATGTACTGCTGTGGTTTCTTTATGTATTTCTGTAGTGTGCTATACCTGCTCCAATTTTTTGTGTTCTGTTTTGCCATTCATGGCTGTAGTTGGGATAAGGGTTTTATTTTGTATTCCAGACCTTGTCCTATATGGATAGTTAGAAACTAAGAACAGCATTCCATTTAACTCAATTACATGAACCATGTATAATCTGTAGTTCCGTAGAATTTAACCAGGAACTGACTTGGCCTTCTGATTAAAATAGATACTAAGATACTTTTGAGTCAAAAGGATTTCACCAGCTATGATTACATCATTTGGCTTCTACTTAAACCAGGAACAAAAATTATGTTGGATATTTTTGACTTTGATTTTCTATGGTTAATCAACAAACATTCCCATTCAGTAATGAAGGACAAACATATTTAGGTTTGTGTTTTGGTCTTTATATTAAGTTCCTCCTGCTTTCCTTAAGTTTGACCATATATTTTTCTTTTCCTTTTCTTCTTCATCAGTTATTTTGGATTTCCTAGCACTTGATTTGTACCTGTGTCTGTCAGTGATCCCTTTTTCTACTTTTGAAAACTTAAGAAAAGATTAGTCTTCTTTTCCTCTTACACTAAAGGGTGTTTTAACTACTATAAGGGGCTGTGGAATCACTGCTCTTTGGAAAACAGTGATGTTCTTAAGAAATCTCAGTTATCACATTCCTTGTTTGGATTTTCTTGTGTACTGATAAAACAATTCTAACATTTCTAATCAAGCTACAATCAAAGCTGCATTTCTTTTTTTTTTCTTTACCTCAGAGTAACAGCTCCTTAGTTTGTTAGGTGCAGTGCTTACAAATTAGGAAGTTATCATCTGCAGTACTTACAGACTCTGAAGGTGTTTGAATTTTATCAGTGCTGCTTTTTCATTAGATTATCAGATAAGAAAAAAGGATAAAAGAGCCGTTTACCAGGGAATTTGTTAACTGAATACTTTGCTCTTCATATCCTACCTTCCTATCATTCTCTTGTAGTCTTCCTCTAATCTTTCACTAATGAATAATGTTATGGTACATATTTTCAGGGTGAATTCGATAGTCACATTGAACTTCGCTCTCAGTAGGTACTGTCATGGTACTTTAATTGCCAGATTGTTTTGTGTGGAAATCTCTCTTAAACAAAAGACTGGGTTGTGGTAGTCATAACTGAATTTACAGTTCGCAGGCTATATTTAGGCTTTTTTTATAAGGAAGGCGCTTCTGTACTTGGCATCAAATTTAACAAGAATGAACTGATGGATTGCTGCTACAAAAAACAGGAGAGACACACAGCACTTCATGTTGGAAAGACAAATGAGTATCTCCAGAAACACCTTCTGACATGGGTCAGTCCATTTTATTCAAAGGCAAATTGTACTCTTTCATCACAAGTATTTGAAATAGAATAATTTTATACAGTGATCTACATTTTTAAGCAGCTAAGTATTGCTTATTCTCTTCACAGATCACTCATCTTCAAAAAACTAACATCAATGAAGACAAAATTTTCTGAAAATTTAGGCAACAGTCAATATAGAAGAGAAGGAGAAAAATAAACTACAAAAGTTATGGTTAAATGGCCTATTAAATTAATTGTAGAGGAATCTAAAATACTGAGGCTGTTGACAGAACCTTAGTAGATATTATGGGCCCTCAGTGACCATATAGTACAATAGTGAGTTTGTGAAATGTGGAAAAATTGTGGATAGAAATCTTAATGGTGCCTTGTTTTTTGGAATACACAGGCTTCAAATATGAGACAAGAAACAATTTTAAGATTGTGCAGATCACCTGCAAAGTTGCAAAATCAATATTCTACACATTTTAGTTTTTCTTTCTCATGAAGAGAATTTATATAAATGAAGCAAAACTATGACACATGGTTTTCAGTAACTCCCATGTCATTTAGAGAATGAGTATGTGCAATATATTTTTGGGATGTGATCAAGAATTTTGGATTTATGCCTTATTTAGGTTTAATTTGGCCAAAACTGAAGCTGATATTATGGAACCGTCTCATAGATAATGATCTAAAAAAGTAGATAAAATTTGGCAATTGGTGATGGCAAAATGGAATGTGTAGGCACGAGCCAGACCTTTGTCACTCTTCAGTGAGCATGTGGATGTTTTTAGATTAATAATATTCTGATACATTTTTATCATCTAGTGAAAAAACAGTTTGCATTTTACATATGTATTTAAATCCAGAAAGCTACATCTATAGAAAGGAGTGAAGTAATCTCAAAGTTGAGTCTGTTGTTTACTTCGATAGCAAAATGGGGAAAATCTGTCACCTTTAACATTATGAAGTTTCTGTGAGGTCTTCAGAGCTTATGTGGGTCTCTTGTCTGTATGTAATCTTTAAAGGAAGCGTCAGGTATTCTTCTTTAATTGAACCTTACACTCCTAAAATTTCAGAAAGAGCCAGTTTCTCTCCTCCTGTTTGAATGCTGCAAATAGCTACTTGCAATTTCAATCTTTCGATTTCAAAGTTTCTGTGTGGTTGTAGACTGGAGATGATTGGATTTTCTCTCAACTGCAAGTGTAAGTATTCTTTACCTCCAACAAACCTATTTTTGGTGGTTTTTTTTTGATTTTTCCTCTCCGTACTTTTACCTATCACTATACAGGAGACAAATGATTATAGAACAAAGGCTTTTTCATGTGTAGATAATCTTTTTCTTCTTCCCAGCTTACTGAGTTTATGTACCATACAGACTGTGTGGATAGTAACCTATGTGTGATATCACTGTAACATCAAAAAAAACCTTAAAACAGGAAGAAGTTTGTTTGTGATCCCTTTCTATTTAAAATGTGTGCTAGATTACAGATATTTTAATTTAGATGCAATCTATATTTTAAAGAAACATATGATTTAGGCTTGAACAAAATAAATCATCTTCATTAGTATTGTTTGGAAGAAAATGCATGTTGTACCTACCCATGCAATAATTACCTGAGTTTTAAATGGGCGAGCTGATGATGTGCACTGATAGCAGCACATGGATACTTTAGACTTGCAACTTCCAAATATGGACTTGGAGAATGGAGCAGTACATGCTAATAACTCTTAAGTTTTCCTTTAATGTTAGGTTAGATGATGCCAGAAAATAAGCAAACAGTAATAACTAAAACATTGGTGTGCTGCCAGTGGTGTTTCAGTTGCAAATCTAAACATCATGCTGCTATATGAGAATGAACTCCATCCCAGCCAGACTTAGTACTGCCTGCTGCCAGTTCCTATTTGCATGGCTTCTGTCTTTGAGTACTTTCATTCTGTCTTGCCGGAGTTCTGCCTTCTTCTTGCTTCTCCCATATTTGCTTTCACTACTATCCTGCTATGAAGCGTGTCTCGTGTGAGAGACAAGACCTTCACAAAATTTGTCTTCATTCTATCTATAAGACCACTTTTCAGACTTTCATTTACTGCTGTAATCATACATTGTTCATAAATTGTGGAAGTCAGAGGTAGCTACTTCTCCCAGACTCCAATTTCGCTTTTAATTTAGAAGCATTACATGATGAATTAGTACTGACGTACTCCCCCACATGTATTTCTCTCTTCAGAAGGACAATTACCCACTTCATCAGTGTTGACTGAGTTGAGTACTTGGTCTTCTGTCCCACTTAGTTGGCATTACTGTTTTCTTTTTTTTTCTTTTTTTACTGGGTTCTCCTGTCTTTTTGACCAAAACAGCTGCACTCAAGGCAGATAACTTATTTAATTTTGTATGTACTTAAAGACATGTGTAAAACTCATTTTTTGTTGAACTTAATTTTACTCTTTTAAAATTATTATTGTCCTTTCCCTGATGCAAAATAAGTACTTTGATTTGGCAAACAGACAAAACAAATAATGACTCAGACATGTTAGAGTCCTAGGGAGACCAACTATCAAAGAAACACTACGAGATATGTTATTTCTGTATGGAAACTTGCTGAATTCTTGAAATTGTTGACTTGAGAATGATTGGCTTGACTCTTCATAGGGTTTTAAAATTATGGCATTGAGTAAGATACGCATGAAGACTTCAAGTTTCAATTAATTCTTTTTAAGGTAGGATATATCAGCATGCAGCATGAGTACTGTCAGATGTCCACACTTGTTACTGTACATCACGAGTATTGGAGTCTTGTTTTTTGGTGCACTTGGCAGATTCTTGCTTTACATAAAGTTGGATGTTACAGAAATCGTACTATGAAACTTTCGCTGTAATGAATAACATGTTGCAGAGTTGTGTGCCTGAACAGCTTCAGGAATTGATCCTTTCCAGGTATTTATGTCTTAAGGGTACTATATACCCTGGTTCTTTGCCAAGGATCCTGTTGAAATTGCAATATTGAAGGCTTTATCCTTTTTCATTGTTGGCTGTGTTTCTTGTGTCACTATTGATTAATTTGGTTTTTAGTTGCTGTTTGTCAGTGAACTGAAAACACTGGAGACCTCAGACTTTTGTTTATAACAGTCATTACAATGCAATGCTGTTGAAATTACATTTAAGCATTCTCTTGCATTTTCTCTCTCCTTTCACTTGGTTGTAACCTTGTGGGATAATTCCATAGAATAAGGGAGAGAACACAAAACAGTGGAAACATTTACTCCTGTGAATAAAGTTTCTAATTAATTTTGTTTGAGTAGTGTTTCTTCTGTGAGTAGTCCAGTTAGTATACATTCAAAATTCAGGTGATGAGTTACAGAGCATCACCATTACTAATATGAGCCAGCTGACCATAAAGTCAAATCATATGTTAGCAATGATAAGAAAATAATAGAAAACAAATGAGAAGATATGGTTAGGTTCCTGTATAATTCTGTGGGGCACATTGTCATTCCCCCTCTGCTCACCCCTCAAGATATAGTGTAGAATTAGAATAAATAATAAAAAAGAGCTAAATAAGTGATAAACAGAAGGAAAAAGTAGATTTTCATCAAAAATTACTTAATATCTGAGGACTCTGATAGGGAGGAGGAATGGTAATGAAAGGATGTTGCTTTGCTTTTGTTCTCTAAAGACCTCTATCAGTTCGTCTATCAGTCTGTATGTCTTCAAAACCAGACTGTAGCAATCTGTTCTTGGCTCCAGTTCGAGGTGGAAACTGGGGTAGATGGTTCCATGTGGCAGGTTTAGTTGCCTACCTACAATGGCATAGATTTTAAAAACAGAAACATTTATGTAAATAGCAGTATTTAAATGCGTAGCAACTCTAGTGGAATGAATACAAAATTGATTCACTTGAAATTTAAAACCAAAGATGGTAGAATAGTTTTGACAA
Organism: Ptilonorhynchus violaceus; assembly: GCA_013397565.1. Lineage (NCBI taxonomy): Eukaryota > Metazoa > Chordata > Aves > Passeriformes > Ptilonorhynchidae > Ptilonorhynchus > Ptilonorhynchus violaceus. The sequence goes on from VZRJ01003859.1 coordinate 270,808, forward strand.
AGAAAATGGAAAGGTCTGTGTACTGTAAGTAATGGAGACTTTGGTGGATTCTCAGTCTTGTGGGTGACCATGCATTTTGAAAGCAGAAAAGAGGTAGTTTTCATGGAATTTTTGCTCGGTTTCACTAGAGGAATGCTTAGGGTGACAAGGACACTGATAAGTTTATTTTCCATAGCTTCTGCCAGTCCTAGCAAACATAAAAGCTGGATGAATTCTTTATTTAATCTAACTCCAAAGGCAATACCAGCGATCAAAAAGCACTCTGAAAAACAGGTGGTGATATCATGACACATTTTTGAAAGGTATTGCTAAAACTTTTATTTTATAATTATAGTCATGGTCTGTGGAAACATGATTTGTTTCAAGTGCACTAAAGTCAAAATTTGTGTGTAGTTCATTACATACTTTTCCTTGCTACTGGCTGAAAATCAAGATGGCAGTTAAAAACCAAAAACTACCTCAACAAAAAAAATAGAAACAAAACTAAGGAAAAATACCCTCTCATTATTTTTCCTTTACATTTTATTGTCTGTGCTTCCACTCATTCTGGTTTTCCTATTTTTGTTAGAGTTTAAAAAAAAGATCTGCAGATCAGCAAGTACAACTATCACCTCTGTTAATGAACTGGGGTTTATTAGCCCTGTTCTGAGTAGTTCCGGTCTCCCATATTTGTCACTGTACATTCTATGAATAGAACTTTTGTGGTAGGTTTTATTAATTGAGATAGGCTGGAGTCATAAGTATGAAATATTACTGCTGCAACACTTTTATTTGAGGAACTGATGAAAAAACCAACAGCTGGTGACTGTTATGGGTAAGGAGAACTTGTTCTGTAATTGCACATTGCTTTGTCCTTATCATTGAGATCTCAGAATCTTTCAGTAATTTTATAATATGACACAAGTAGGGCTTGACATGTGATTATTTTTTTCTTTCACTGAGTTTCTAAACTTTGTTTTTGTGGTATTTATTTGTCCTAGTTTCTGATGATGATGACTATATTTTTTTTTTTGTGGTAAGGAATGGCCACAGAGTGGATATTGCGTTTTGGAAAGGCAAGCAGCGATGCCTTTAAAACGTGGTCGTTTAAATTCTGTTGCTGTTACTGATATTCAAGAAAGACCAGAACAGAAATAACCTGGAGAAACGTACTTCTAGGACACATTGTGCACTGTCAAAAACTGGGTCTGAACGATGAGCATTGAAGCTCATTGCAGAGGGATGGAAGGACTGGTACTTGGCATAAATTATATAAGTTGCCTAAAGAATTAAGTTCTTTCTGGTATACTTGTTTGAAATAGGTGCACTAACAGAATGAATAATTGGCTTTGTCAGTCAAAACATGCACATTTTGTACAAAATATTCAAAGGAAATTTCACCCTAGCCCTAAAATGCTTGAAACTTTCAGATTTACACTGAGCTGAATTGACAGAAGAGAAGTTGGCTGGCAGACAGGAGCTGAGCACGTGAAGTGTAAGACTGCTGTGTTTTGGAGTAACTTCAGTGATACCATTTTTAAAAGTACTTTTGTTTTCCTTTTGATTGTCTTTGTTCCTTTTAGTTTGAATTAGCTTTGGCCATGTGTGGCCGTAATTTCTCCTTTCTTTCTCAAATGCTCTTGGAGGATTTTGTGGAAATAATACACTGCAAATCTTGTAATATTTTGTCATGTTGATTCATATCTGCATCATGGTGTATGTAGGAGAGCTGTTGCTTAAAGTTGACTCCTTATAATGGAGGTGGAGTGGGTGTGGAGTATTTAAGACTGTTGAATGACTTATTTAGAATCAGAGATAGGAAAAGGTTTGAAAAGATCCTTAAAAACATCAAGTCCAACTGTAAAAGGATTACTATTGAATTATTCTGGTCCTTATCTGGTAAAGCAGGGATAAAGCAATTCTGAGTAGATCGGGGGGGGTTTAAGTATGTGGTTTTATGATGCGAGCAAAGATAATGCCCCTACAACAAAGTGTAAATGAGCAGCCTCATGTTTATAAAGTGTTATTTTGTTTTGGAATTGCATAGGGCCATCCATGTTGTTTATAAGATGCCTTAAGTTAGGGAAAGATGAATAAACAAAAGTGAGTACTGAAAATCAGGAACATGTAGGTAGCAGTAAGGTGTCTAAGGTACTCCACTGAAGAGTCTAGGGTTAGAAAAAAGTTGATGAATAAAAAAAAATACTGAAAGTAAGAAGATTTTAGGTGACAGAACAGGATGTCTTCTTCCATGTAGTGAATGATATATTGACATAAAAGAAATATGGCAAATCACCCTTTTTATTCTGTTGAAACTGAACAAAAAAATTCCTTCATGTATTTAGGGAGGATATGACTCGCTAATATGGCAGGAACTGGACATGATATACAAAGGGATTTTCCAGTGAGCTCTGCATTAGTAGCACCCTTAGCAATGTTAGTTTGACTACTTGTAGTACAAGGACTGATACTGCTGATTTTTAAAAATCCTTTCTAATGTAACTGAATATTTTCACCCAGAGATATGCCTAACTCTGCTAATAGATCTGGCCTTCTTTGCAGTGAATATAGGTAACTATATAGGTGACTTTGGAACATACGTCTAAATTTTGTTTTGTCAAGTATTTGAATATTTCTAATAATGTAACCTTTTTTTTTTTAACTTGATGGTTTCCAATTTTCCATATGCTGTCCCTGAAATATGATAAGCAGACCCACAGAGAATGTTCAGGGAAGCAAAGATTTTTGATTGATAATTTTAAGGCCAGAAGAAAAGCAGTATTTACTTACCCTAACATCCTGTGTTACATAGGCCAAATAATTTCACTACTAAGCTCTGAAAAAAACCCAACTTCCTTAATACTCCCAATCTGATTTAGAGCTATCAGGCTGATCCTTAGAATGTGAAAGTTACAAAATCAAGCATTCAGAAATTATTAAATACTTAAACTTTCAGGCTGATGCCTTTACTGGTCCTGTTGTTGATATGCACTGTGATACAGCCTTGTACCTGCATGCTCATATCTTGCACTTAGTAAGTGGAAGGGATTTTCTTTGAACTGGAGATGAACCATGCTTGACTTTGAGGGCAAGGGACTTATGAGTCATTATCCTTGGGTTTCAGTCATGTTTCAAAGTGCAGAATAGGTAGTTAGGGCACAGAACTACAGGAAGAAAAAGGAAAGACTTCTGATAAAGTTAGTTTATACTCCAAATTTTGTACTGAAATGTAATCTCTTGTTTCTGTGTTTATTTTTAAATATTCAAGCTTTCTAACTTGAAGAAAGTAAAAATATTCTGAGTGTAAAAAAAAAAGTTAATAAAAGTAATTTTTTTGCACAAAAGCAGCTACTAAATATTTAATGAAATGGAAGTGATGGATTTGACTGGATGGACATGACAGCATTGTCATGTCTAATGGAACATACACTCAGCTCTCATACCTGAAGAGAATGTTACACTTAAAAGCCTGACTACTCTCATTCAAAGATTTTTTTCGAGGGACGTCCCACATGGGTTTTCTGTCTGTGAAACTCAGAGGAAGGTTGCATATCCCCCAGAGTGAGCATACCATAACTCAGTTTAAATTATTGAACCAGATTCTACTTTAAAATTTAAGTCAACTGATTAATCTGTAATGTTTTGCTGTAGAATAAACTGCAGAGACTACATGTTTCAATAGTTTCCTTCATGCAAGCTGTCATAGTGAACTAAAGAATTAAAACCCCAATTGAACATTGCCCTGAGCAACCTGCTCTGGTTGACCTTGCTTTGAAGCATGGATGAAATTAAAACAGTCTTCAGGTGTTCATGCCAACCTGAACTTCCCTTTCTCTGATCCTGTAAAATGCAGATGCTGATAGTTCCCTGAATTAATATATGAAGCTATTAGTCATTGTTTTCAAGTTTACGTCTTAAAGCAGGCTGTTGATAAACTCTTAAATGTCTTCTATGTTTAGGGTTTTGGGTTTTGGTAGTTTTTGAGGTTTCTCCTTTTTTTTTTTTCTTTAAGGCATTTTGATTTGTCCCAGTTACCAGCATAGCACACAACTTTTTGGTAGAGTTCTGTTGCAACTCAAGTGACAGCAGTGCAAGTATGTGTTACCTGTACACACACACATAAAAAACCTAAATGATCCAACTCTTAAAAGTTGTTTTGTATTGTCCTAAATTCTTTTTTTTTGTAAATAATAAAAAAATAGGCTTTCAGATTCTGTCCAGTGTTTCCTTCTTGTAGACTTGGATGTTGTGTTTCTTTATTGTCTGTGTATTTCTTGTGACCATTCTGTTTCTGTGTTTAGTAATTTAATGTGAACAGTTGCTTAAGTGGGCACCTTAACTTGTTTATTCTGCTTCATTGTCATATTCCTCAATTTTTCAGGAAAAAGTATTTTGCTTACAAGCTAAATATATTGCTTACAAGCTAAAATGCAGATTATTTAAAAAAATAAAACATAACATGATCTATGTAGAGGCACATATTCCTGTAAGCAACATTGCTCATACCTGAGTGTATCTGTGTGCCTCACAACAAAACTGTCTAATCTGTCAATTTTACTCTGGAATTAAGTAAACAGTTTGAAAGAAAAAGCTTATTTGTGTAACTGTAATGAATATGTCTATGGACTTCGGTACATAGTTCTGAAATAGGATTTATGTAGTTTCAGTGGACTTCTGGAAAATAACTGGCTTGATATCTTACAAACAGGTAGATAAGAGCAGTTTTTTAGATTTGTGTGCATGTACATGGTAAGCTGTCAGACACTTTAGCAAATCAGTAGATTTCACTGACCACTTTCGAAACAGTCTCTACTTTCTAGTGAAAATCAAAGCATACCATTATAAAATTGATATATTATTCCAAAAAATTGTTGCTTATTTGTAATGTAAGTACTTCAGTGCTTTAGTGAAGATTTGTTTCTTGCTGTTGGTGGTAATACACAGTGGAATTCTTCTGTATTTGACTTTTATGTGTGAGAACTCTGTGAAAAGTACTTGTCCACATTCAGATGTCTATAAATATTCCAGGAGTAGTCTTGATATTTCTGTCTAAGTAGGAAAGCAGCAATGAGGCTAATGATACATATAATGGGAGGATAGGAACTGGAAAGCACTTTTCCCCAGTACCTACTTTAAAATCTGGAACACTCTAGCTCTGAGATAATAAATTCCTTAAAATCACCCAAAGCTATTGAGATAGTAAATCTGCATGCAGATATGCATCCAGATTGAAGGGGCAATATTGTTTCTTCCTCCTCCTTCACTGTAAAGCAAAGCAAGTAAGGTCCAGTCTCTCGTTCTCTTGTGTTGTCATCTGAAAATGTAAAGATGACTAAAGGTGCTTGGGGTAAAAAGCCAAAGGAATTTTAGCAATATGGGAGTCTCTTCAATAGGATATTATGGTTAAGTTCAAATATGTTGCTTGCCACTTTTAGAGGGTGTGCTGAATTCGGATCTGGAAGGTGACAAGAGAGCTGAAGTTAGCAAATGGATGCACCATTGATCCTGACATGACTGCGAGCAGTGCTGTCAAGCTAGAAGGAACATGGAAGTACATGCTTTTCTTTACTGAATAGGTTTCATCATAAAAGGCAATCAAGACCTTGCAATGTATTGAGTAGAGATCTGAAATAAAGGTATAGCTAGCATCATAGAACAGTTCTCCTCTTGATCTTGCTCTTTTGATTAAATATTATCATGCTTTAGTCTATATATTACTATATAGTTCTTACAATAAAAAAGGTATTAATATGTTTCAATGTATTTCAAAGAATTGTAGAACAGTTTGGATTGAAAGAGACCTTTTAAAGGCCTTCTACTCCAACCCCTTGTCACGAGCAGGGACGTCTTCAACTAGACCAGGTTCCTCAGAGTCCCGCCCAACCTGAGCTTGAATGTTTCCAGAGATGGGGCATCTGCCACTCCCTAGGGCAAGCTGTTTCAGTGCCTCACTACCCTCATCGAAAAAATTTCTTCCTCATATCTAGTCAGTGTCTATGTTCATATCAGTTTACAACTGTTAACCCTTGTCCTGTCTCTACAGGCATATTTGTTGTGCTTCTGTTCTTTTATTGGTCATTTTATTATTATCTAAGCAGAAGAAGTCAGCTGTCATACAAAACAGCATACATGAAATACTTTATTAGAAAAAATTGCTGGGCTGTGATCTTCTCGAAAATGTTCTGTGTGGCTGAAAATAAGGCTTGTCAATGCAGATATACTGTAACAACTCCAAAATTGGCAGGATATTCATGGGCTTGGCTTCAGTATTCAATCTATGCTGCAGAAGAAGAGCTGACTTGACCATATTCTAGGGCCTGATAGGCAGAAAATAGATCCGTGGGAGGTTTTGGGGATTTTTTTTTTTTTTTAATAAGCTAGATGTAGAAGGTAAAAAATGTATTTTTTAGGTTGTGATCCTCATTTATGTGCTGCATATATTTTTTTAATCCCAAACTTGGGAATCTGTTGTAATACCGAACATCCAGTGCATTAGAATAATAAAGCATGGATTTATTTAATTTTGCCTATTGTCTCTCAAGAAATGTGTAGAATGTGCTTGAAAAGTGTTTGCATGAGAGGAGGATGAGAAAATAATCTTAAATAGTGCAGATTAAGACAGATTTTGTTGCTGTTTTCAACTGTCCTTTGTAGTAGTTTAGAGAAGGTAGAGCCAGGCTGTTCTCCTTACTGATAGGCAGGGATAGGATTAGAGGTAAAGGACATGCTACAATGTGGAAACTCTAATTAGGTGAAAGAAAAAAAATTTCTAATGAGAGGAGACAAACAGCGGAATGGGTTGCCCAGACCAGGAGTTGGAATCTTTGTTCCTAGAGACATTCAAAGTTTGACTGGGCATGACTGTGCAACCTTTTATAATTGGACATGCTTTAAGCAGTGGTTAAGACTAGATGGTCTCCAGAGGTTGTATACAACTTAGATTTATTTTATGATTATATGGAGTATTGATATTAAATAAGAGACTTAGCTTCCTTGTATTTCATAAGTATAGCAATTAAAACTTTGGTCACTAAACAGTTGGTGATAATATTTTGTGTAATTTGTGAATGTAAATTGGAAGCTTTAAGAATGTGATACTGTTCTGTTGAGGACGTTTACAAGATGTTCAGTTCTTTCCTAACTTAGAATGTGCAACTATCTATTATTTCCTAGCTTTTAATCAGCAGGGTATAGGAAATATTTGAGGGAGAATGATACAATAAATAACTTACTTTCTTTTTAGATATAACAGAAATGATACATAATTACGGAAGGTAAATTGCGGAACATGTTATAGGAAAACTGTATGTATTTATGTGTACTTTACCACAAACACATAGATACACTATGTGTACACAGTGTATTCACTGCTTTATAAATTTAGAAACTGTTCCTAAGTGTCACTACCAAGCTAGGGAACTTGCTTTCTAGTCTAGTTAAAAAGAATATAGAACTAGAGGATATTCAAATGTTTACATCTTACAAAGGTAGTTCCCTTTTCTGTTGCAGCCTGTCGTACTGTCTCCCTTTATCTGTGTGCACAGTGGTTTTGGTGTAGTAATTTCCCTGTCTCATGAGAGTAAATACATCTGTTTGTGTGTTGATCATAATAGCAAAGAATAGACTAATTCTACCTCCTTTCTTATATCAGTAGGTTTTTTGTTGGGATTTTGCAGCAGGGCAGCTTAGAGACATATTTATCCTCTGAGCTTTTTAAATGTTTTAGCATTGATGCTGCTGAGGCAACTATTTTTATTTTTATAATTGTTTTACATTTCGCTTCATAGTGACATGAGGGGGGCTGGAGGAAAACACAAGGTCAGGCCCAGAATTTTTTTGAGGGAGGCTGGTGCAGTGTTATCCACTTCTGGATCTAACAGCGTTGTTGAAGCATCTCTCCTAAAATCTGGGAGATGCTGTAGTAGATGATTTAGGACAAAATGCGTTATGTTCAAAGGCACCATGATCTTCCTACAGTGTTTTAAGGTCCATAGAGAAAACTGGACTCTGAATGCAGAGGCTTGGCATAAGGCTTCAGATTCCAACTGACCTCACAGTCCAAAGCAGACAGGTTCTCTCAAGTATTTAATGGGGAAGATTGTTGTTTCAACGCAGTAGGTCGTAGCTGTTGACCTGGAAAACATTTTCCATTTTTTTGCTTCTATCACCAAAGCGAACTACAGCTGATCCTGACAAAATATGACTAGTTGAGGATGGGAACTCAATCTATCTTAAAAGTATCACTGAGAAGAAATGAACTGAAATGTTAATGTACTCAAGTGCCCTTTCAGGCCACTGTTTTTCTTTTCAGCAGAAGAAAGGTGACACATATAGGCCATTAGAAATAATAAAAGACAGTCTTTGGCTATGATTGCAATTTATATATAAAGTGTGTTACTACTGAACATTGCCATAAACTGAAGAAGGGAGTTGGCATCTAGTCTTAAATGTTATCTGTAATTCTTATTAGTGTTGCATTCACTGCAAAGATTTGGTATGTTGCTTTGTTTTCATTTTGTAACTAGCACATTGACAGCCATGACATTCTGCTGCTGCTTGTTTGTCACCGTAACTAAGACAACTTGACATATAGATTTTGTAGGTAAAAACACAGTAAAGGCACTAAGGATTTGATCCCCAGTCTTGGTCTGTAACTGTTTTTTCATTGCAAAACTGACATGAAAGAGAAAGGCAATGATATATGCAGTATTTTAGAGATTAGTTTTATGGTAGATGAGGATTTTCTAAATTGTCATTAGCACTGTGTCTGGTGCATTGAGCCATCATTCTCTACAAGTCTAGCTGTTTTTACTCCCAAAGTCCTTCTGGTTTTAGTTGTGTTCTTTCAGTCTACTTGATACTGCAAAACGTGCTCTTTACACAACAAATGGGAATCAAATATTAATGTCAACATTAGAAGGCAATGTCAGGCAAAGAGGACATACAGACAGAAAGTCTATTTCTCCTTCCACTTATATAATGTACTTCTTTTAGAATCAGCATGGAATTAAATTAATATAATAGTTATCCATGATGTTTTCTTTGTAATCTTGTTTCCCTGTTTGGAAATGGGAGGTCTCAGCTGTTTTCTACTAGAGCAGTCTTCTCTGTGCCAAGCTTTACTTGGGCAGGGAATCTACTGGCAGACACATATAATACCTTGTTGAATTTGATATGCCGTATTTAATAAACCTTTTTTAGAAAATATGTCATTTCTATAGTGACATCACTGTAAAATGGAAAGAAGAGAATGTGTTTAATTAGTGATAGAAGTATTATTTAATGTCGGCCTTTCTATAAGACAGGTTGTGTTACTTGGTATTTCCTCATGAAGTAAGCTCTGAATACAGATTGTCTGTGTTAAATAAAAAGGAGTGGCAAGTAATTCCACCCTCTTCCAGCTATTAAAAAACCAGTAATTATTTTTTATGTTAGACTTTGGGATAGTATGAAAAATGCAACTGCATATGTTCAGCAAATAGTTATAATTAGTTGTATTTCAAAGTCTCTTTTCCTGCATACTTTAAGTGTGACTTTTTCTTTTTTATTTCTTATAGTGATTAAAATAATGGTGAAGCCTAGTCCCAAGGTGAGAAAAATATTTGGAAAAGCCTTAATAGGCTTATGTGGATTTTGGGTCAAGTCTGTGGGGAAATGTTCCTGAAATCTAGGCTTAGAAACTTGATATAGTAAAATGAAAAATGAGGTGATTTTCAACAAAATTTTTTGACAGCATAAGGCTATGGAGGTTCTTACAAGAGTGTAGACTGGGGTTTAGAGGTACTATAAAAAGAACATTTAATTTGATCTTCTAACATTTTAGCTCAATTTAGGCTTTTAACAAAGATTAGTCTCAATAAAGTACTACAGAAAATTTCTGAACAGAAAAGACAATAGTTTTTGTGAGAAAGAGTGGAGAGTTCCGTGGGTTTTTTTATCCTCGGTATGGAGCACTGCATCAGGGCTTAACTCAGAAACTATGTGAGTGAAGGAAAGATTAGGAAGAGGCTGAAGTTCATAAATTGCCTTCTATTTGGAAAGATCCCAAAATAAATTGCACTGTATGCTGTACAAATGATTAACATTTGGCAACACTGAAATTAATCTCATTCCGGGGCAGGATACAGCAGATTTTTAGTGCTCAGCAATATAATTCTATTTTAAGGCAAATTGAAGGCTCTTACTGTTCTTGAAACATAGGGAAATCTCAAGAATGCAGAATGCAATTTCCTAACTAGATACCAAAAAGGCTAATCGTCCGTTTCTGGGTGTGTGTGTGTGCACGCGCGTGTGTGTGAAGAGTTGTGTCGGTTGTAATTATAGCTGCTAAGAATTTAGCCAAAGTAAAATAGTCAAGTCTCATAGTGTTAAGTCCCATAGAAGTAAAAATGCTTCCAACAGCACAGTCTTTTCTAATACACTGCTTCTCTGTGAGTTCAGTGCAGAGTTGGTGTGTCATGTACTGAAGCATCAGCAGAGCCTCTGCAGCCGGTGGGATTATCCTTTGTCAGTCATCCTGGCAAGGTCCGAATCTGGTAGGTTTGAGATTAAAGGCCATAATAACCTGACATAAGACCTGAGGGACTGAGATAACAGAATGCTTTTGTAGATGGGAAAGGAGGACGATGTTAGGGGTGCAATAAGGTTGTGAAAGTAGCATGATGTAATTTCTTTGTTAAATAATCGTTTGTGTTAGTTCGGGTATTTTATTGTAATAGTTCGCAGAAATTTGATATTGGCAGTTTGCAGGTAAGAACCAAGCATTGTGATAAACATAGCTTTTTAATTTTCATGTGTGTAAATGAATCTTTTAGTAGAATCAGTGAATGGGAGCTAGCATTCAAACATTCACCTTGTCTAAAAATATTCCTGCTAATGTCCTTGAGATCTGGAAAAGCCCTAAAGACTGAAATAAGCAAAATGTAATTTTTAAAGAAAAAAGAGTGAAAAATTTCAAGGAAAAATTCAAGGTAGAGGCTAAGGGTAAAGAGTAGGTGATGAAATGTAGAGATTATGATAGAGTCCATTAGTGCACATTGTAAGATGATGCTGCAGCAGGATACCAGCCAACAGACTTTTTTCTTTCAAAAGTTTGTAGTCTCAAATTTAGGGTAATTTTTTCTCCATCAGGTAATGAGACTTTCTTTACTCATGCTCGGTCTTTGCTGACATTTCTTATGTAGAACTTTGTCCTGTCCTGTTTCATGTTGAGGATGTCTGTCATCAGAGGATCTATACCAGTGTTCTGGAAACCATCTTACAGCATCTTACAGCACCATGTGCTGAAATTGATTGGAGTTTTTTGTGTAAAGCAGAAAACTTCATAGTATAGTGCATATGAAAAGATCATATTTCAGAATAATGCACTAAGATCTACAAGAAATGGGTCAATTACTTTGAGTTAAATTTAGGTTGCATGTAAGAATAATTCTTTTAAGGAATTCAGCACTTGGTGATATACTTGTTCATTATCCTGTGTGAATTTAATAAAAGAATAATGCCGGTATTTCTAACTTTCATTTGTGCTTAAAATTCTGTAGATTGCTTTACTGATCTGCCATTGAATGGTTTTATTTATTTTTTTTTCTTTGAGCTTCATCATTAAAAGTTACTGCTTTAGGGTATGAGAAATAATATTCTCTTATGGAGCCCTGCATATTGAATTGTTCTTTCTCTGAATAGCTCCTGTTATTCACAATGCGAATAAAGCTGGTCTTTGCTCTTAACAAAAATGAGTAATGGATCTGTTTTCTTTAGAACCAATGGAAGATAGCCATTTTGGAGGAGAACAGTTCTTCAGCAATTTCGCTGAGGAAGACTATTGTTATGCAGCAGATTTGACAGATGACATTTAGTGATTAAAAACAGTCATAAGAAATACATGGTACCTAAGTGTGGTTTTGGACATATTGTCACCTCTGCTCAATAAAGATGGTAAGGATGAACTTAAGGGTAGCATCTATATATATATATTTAGGAGAAAGAGGTACCCTCCTTTTATTTTCCTCACTTGCTGAGCTAAGATGGGTGTAAATAAGCAGATAATGTTTGGTTTATTTACATGCCTAAGAGAAGGGCACTGTAGGAGCTGACTTACAGAAATTTGTTTAGGACTATTCCCAAATGTTTGGACTAAAACTAGGGCTAGATCAGCTGCTCTGAAAAATAAAGGATCAGGAGGGTAAAGCAAGTGTGTCATATACACAGATTTCTTGCTATATCTGGAAACATTAATAGGCGAAGCTGACCCAGTCTGAGCCCTTTTTGGTGCTGCTGCCCCTGCTGTTACTAAACCTACACCTGCAGTTTGAAGGACAAAAGGCCACTGTTTCTCAGCTGTTTTATGACTTCTCTAGATCCTACAGTGTTTTGACTCGTTCATGTTTCTGTGTAACATATCCCAATTTTCTTGGTATTTTATGAAAGTTAACATTTAATAAAATAATTTTAATACATCTTAATAAATTAGGATACAAAGTATCCTAGGAAGTATTTACTTCATGTGGGAATTTCTTACATTCATTTTTCCACCAGACATGATTAGGATATCCAAACAACCTTAACCCTCCACAACACAAGCATGATGGGTGGAGTTAGGAAACAAAACCTCTGAAATTTCTTTAAAATTATTTTACTTTTATTTGGGATTCTTAACCTTCAGTGTCAGTAGGATTCAGCCTAAACTTCTTGTCTTGTTTATAGACCTGGTATCACCATCAGGAATTTTATTTGAAACTGTTGCAACTCTCTTGCCTTAACTTAGCATAGCTTATGTCAAGGGAGGAAGTAATTGGAATGTCCAGTGTTGTCAACATTTTTATTATTTAATATTTGCAGATACAATAATGAAAAATGTCACAAGACGGGTGTTTCTTCAGGGATGAGTAAAAATCACTTTAATGGTAGGCATTCTAGGACTAGTGTTTGAAAAATTGTAGCATTAGAAAACTTTTTGAGACAGCAGCCTCTGTTGATTTATCTGAGAGATATTTTAGTGTTATATTAACTTCCACTAACATCCTCAAAACTTTTTGGAAGAAAGCATCTGATTAGGCAAGGTTCTGAGTAGACAAGTAAATAGCGATATTATGAATGTTAGACTTAAATTTCACTTTAAATATAGGTTGAATGAGCACAAACCTTACCAGTTCTTGTTACAAAGACTGGCAGGTTTTTGAAAAGAAGTTGTAGTTGTGAAGTACATATCTTAAGGAGATTAATTAAAGCCTAAATTTCTTCTTAAGCACACGGGACATTTGGCTTGCAAATATTTTTCTAAGAAATGAAGCCTGACTTGGTTTTGTCTAAACAGAAAAAGATATGCCAGTGAAATGTTTTTTATCTGTAGAGTAACTATTTCTTTTCAGTGAGAAAGCTGATCTTTTTCAAATGTATCTGATAATGAAACCCAATTCAAGTATATATTGCTTGCTCAAATATGTATTTTCCCAAATTACATGTTATACTACTATTACTGTACTAAATAACCTATCACCCTGAAATCTGTATGTGCTTTTTCTATCTTGCTCTCCAATTTGCTAAATTTGTACTTTTCTAATGTTGGCAAGAAGCGTGGGAATTTCTTTGTATCCCACAAATCAAAAGGGATGACCGAGTTACTTAGAACATAGTTCTTTTTTTCTTGTCGACTTTATTTTCTCTTGTCTATAAACTTGTTCTATTATTGAGTTTAAACTGTATGACATCTTATTTACATTCCTTAATTGTAGATACTAATTACTTTCTTAAAATCTGTGTAGCCCTCTTAAACTGAGACCAATAATTTTAACTACTTCCTTTTATTAAGTTGCAAATGTTGTAAACCTGTGGTTTTCCTTCCATCTCGTTTTCTGTTGCCACATCTGTTCTTATTTGCTTTGCAATGATAATAACACTGTAATTCCTCTCTCATAATATTTTCTATTCCCTCATTCCTTAAGTTTTGTACTGTTTTCACAGTAGTGTGTTCCCTGTCTCCATGGCAATGAGAGGTAGACTAGAACATTGTTCTGAGCCTTAGCATAGGAGACTCTTTTTTTTTTCCTCTGCTGGGAAAAACATACCAAAATTCTGTCCATGCAACTGGCATACTATGGCACATCTCATGATTATCTTTGTAATGAATTTTCTCCAGGCTGAAAACCAAATAAAAGCAATGTCAACAAAATATAGTATCTGTTTTGTAACTGGCTCCAGTTTTTTAATCCCTGACATGCTAAAAAGACTAAAATTTTGGCCTTCCTGAATGAAAATTGATGAGTAGCACTTTTTTTTCCCCCTCCTGCTGTGGTCAGATACAGTTGAAAAAACGTGTAAGGGCCAAGGCCTTTTCAGATAACTTTCTTAGACATTTAGTAGACTCTTAAAACCTAGACTGTTCCTGTCTTTGTGCCCTCTGTGTCCTTCACATCTTACAGGACTTGTGTCCTGAACACAGTGCAACAGTTTTTCTAACTGCATTATAGAAAAACATGCGAGGAGAGGGTGGGGGAGAGTTCAAAAAGACAAGTTACACGAGCTCTTGTCATTTGTGGAATACTGCAGCATTTGATGGAGGAGGTGCACCACACCCACCATTCTCTCCTTGTGCACAAAACTTGTTACTTCATTGTACAAAGCTGTCTGGCTGCTCTAGCACCTTTGGTGGGTCTGCACTAAGTGTTTCTTTCTTAGTATTTATTTTTTAAGATGTTGTCTGTTTACGTCAGTTCCCAGACATCCCCTTAGGTGGTTCACCATTTTTTTTTGTAAACACAAACCATAGCCTCACAATCATATTGTTGTTCTCTTTCTACACGTCTAGGTAAATTCCCACCAGCCCCATAGATGTGATCTGAGCTGTCTGTATGGTTTGTTGCTGTTCTGCCACTCTTGGCTGTACTGTGGCATTGTATGCAGAGGTCAGGGAGTAATTTTTGCCCTTGTTGCCTGGGGCTGAGGCATTAATGTAGTGGTACCTGAGGAAATGGAACAGCAACAGGCATATGAAATGCCTGAACAGGTATATGAAAGTCCCATGGATAGCCTTTTACTTCACATACATTATCTATTTTCATTTTTTTTCTCTCAAACTCTGTTAGACTACAGCTCCTATAGTCTAGCGAATGTATTTTAAGGCCTTCCTCCCAAGTCGAATCTTGGGAGCATAATAGAAGGAGCATGACCAGAACTTTTTGTGTCTGTAGTGAAAAGATGGTTCATTATTTGTTTTATTCGTGATGAGAAATATGAGATGCACTTTTAAAGAAACAGTGTTTTAAATTTTACTGGGATTTAGAAGCTTATAGTGTTTGTGCTTTGATATTAATTCCCTCCTTTTCAAAATGTTTTTCAGTATTTTCTCAATATTTCTGAATATACGCTTTAGTGAGCATTTGGTACTTCTTGGCAAGTGATTTCAAATACTGTGCTATTTAAACGTGCTGTTAGTAATGCTGCTAGTACCAAATAGACAGCATCCACGGAAATCTTACTGAATGAGGGCCGTGCAACAGAGAGAGAGGGCGCTGAAAAGTGGTGGCTTCTAGCCCAGCCTCATCAATGGTACTAGAAGCATGAGGCAGAGGAAGGGAGTGGGATAAACATTAAATGTGGGGAGCTGAGTGCCAGAGTCAGTGGAAGCAGCTATTGATTCTAATTGTGCTTTGCCAGCCCCATGAATACAGGCGTCAGTGGTGGCACAGCCCAGGAGCTGGAGCAGTGGAGGAAGCTGACATCAGCCTCCCTGGAGGCTGGCACTGAGCAGCAAACCAGTGTCTTTCACCTGTCACTCCTGCACCCCGCTCATGGAGGCTGGGTGCCAAGCAAGTAGGAAAGGAGTTTTGCAGTGAGGCTTAATCTTGCCTGCAGATGTTCAGGTCTTTCTCTGTCAGAGGAACAATGCTTATATTACCTTTGGGGTGGTTCCTTATTTTGGAGTTTTTCTCATGTTGGTTCTTTGAGTTACTAAACTGATTGTTATCTTAACAATCTTGAATTCTTGATTCTCAGAAGTATTGATGTGAAAGGCCTTTATCTGTATCTGAGATACTTCGTGTGCTGAACTCCTTCTGGTGGTTTTGGCTAAACTAATTATGTTTCTAATGGGAAGACTTAATCTGGAGTCAAAGCTGGCAGTAGTCACCGTTTTGCTAGCCTGTAAATATCTTCTGGACTTTTTTTCTTCTGATTTCCTAAGTGTAATAAATATGATTTTTTTTATTTTCCCTTGATTCACTGAAGAAGGGTTCCTGCTCTGTGCAGTTCTTAAAGGTGGCTTTGTGGGAAGCATAACAGGTATTTCAGCGGTGAGAAGAGGGAGATCCTGTTGAGAAGAAAGTATTGAGCCAAAAAATTTGACGGATGAATAGTCCCTGCCCTCCTGGAACTAGTTCTGTTCCTAGTTCTACTGCAGACCCTTAGCTATATGACATCACATAAGGTCTGACAGATCAAGCAACCTATTGAATGCATCTGGGACAGCTAGTAAAAATGTGGTAAAGAGCACATGGTCCATCCCGGCTTCTTCCCTTCACAGATGTTCTGAGACACTTAAGATGCTGTGATAGTAAATATGGTGCTGGGGAGTGTGGTATCTCCTTTATTCTCATGTGTGCCTATCCTGCAGTTAGCAGACTAAACTAATGCTCTACATTTGTACAGCAGAGTACTCGGCTTATGATAGATCAGATGTCTGTGCAGGTCAGCAGAGATAAAAACCAGCATCTGATAGGCAAGTGGGTATCCACATGCTGCTGAATAGCATGTCTGCATCCTGGATGAGGATTCCAGACTGGCTCAGGTTTCAGAATTTTCCAGTACATAAGCATTATTTATCTTCCTGGTGCAGCTTATGCTTCCTCAGTTATGGTTTATGTTTTGGGGTAGTACTCTCATTAGATGTGTGTATGTTAGTTATTCTGTGTATGCTGTCTGTGACCCTTATCTATTTGAGGAAACTGTGGTGTTTAGGAGTGGTAGATTTCCCATATGATGGCAGTTTTGTTGGTGTCTCATCCTTTTATTCCTGTAACAGTTTTCCATGTGGCCAGCAATTTAAGGCTTTGTAGAGTAATGACAATCTGACTGATACTAGACTGAAGGTCCTGGAGCAAAATACAACTGGAAAAAAAATTCTACTCACGTTTGGTGCTAACTTCCTATTTCCAGCACTGGAAAGAGCTTGGTGCAGAGGTATCTGGTGACAACCTTACTCCAGCTCTTTCAGTGAGACTTAGGATACAAATATAGGTTACAGAGTCACTGGGGAGGTTTGAGGCAGATGAGTCAAACCCTCTGCTGTTGGACAGGTGCAAAGACGTGAAGGGGAGATACTTGGTGAGCTTGAGTTTGCTGCAGAAGTGAGCTTGAGGCAAGGGGAGAGCTGCAATGTGGGACAGTTGGCTCAATTGAGTTGGCTTGTTGAAGTGGAGTCTGAAAATAGCACAGCTACCAAATAGCAAAGACCCAGCCTAAAAGAGGTAAAGAGCTTTCATGTCAGACGAGAAGCAGATGTGTGTACTTGAGATGCAGATAGAAGAATTGGAATAGAAAGCCCATTGAGAACTCCTTGTAAAAAGAGTGAAATGCTCAATAGCAAAACAGCTAATGGCAGTGAGGAAAAAAATTGAAATCTAATACTGTAGGTTTTAAGTTTTATTAGGGAGCATGTACAGCCTCAAAACTTTTGCTTCTGAAATTGTCAAATGCTATTTCCTGTCCATCCACAAATTGAAGTATGTAGCTCTTCTTTAATAAAAAAAACCAGCCCCTATGTAGGAAGAGGGAATCCAACAGTAAAACACATTTTTTGCATTATGGTAAGTCATATAAAATCTGAGTGGAATTTTGTATGAGCAGAATTAAGTTTGGCATTGAATAATGTTCAGGAAATCTTGTATCTTTCCTGCTTTGGTGACTGTTAGAAGTATTGTTTCTTGAAAAGTGATTACAAATGAAGCCTGACATTGTGCAGTTGCCTATTAGACTGCTTCTAAAATTGG
The DNA here is from genome assembly GCA_013397565.1 of Ptilonorhynchus violaceus. Taxonomy (NCBI): domain Eukaryota; kingdom Metazoa; phylum Chordata; class Aves; order Passeriformes; family Ptilonorhynchidae; genus Ptilonorhynchus; species Ptilonorhynchus violaceus. The sequence continues at coordinate 288,768 of VZRJ01003859.1, forward strand.
TAGTTTGTAAGTCACATAAATAACAAGAACCCTGTGTTGTAGCAGTGAAATTGTACTTGGATAAAATATAAAGATAATTATAAATTCAGAAAACTACTTCAGTTTTAGTGGACTCTCTGTTACAATTCAGCTTTGATTTTAATATATTAGTTTTTGCTACATAGGCCATACTAGAGGTAAAATGTTGAATACAAAACAAGGGCTGAGTTTTCTTTACCTAGTTTTTCTGGTCAACCTTGGTCTGAAAATATTTGTGAAGAAACGTCCTTCCTTGCTCTTGGACACCTACTGTTCTCTGAGTCAATCATCTTATCTACCATGTATTACTATATTGTTTAGAATATAGATTTCTGTTGGATAATAATTCAAGTGATGGCAGCATCTACAGAAAATATTGCAGAGAAGAGATCAGTGAAATAATGTAACAAATGTGCTACAGAAGAAAGAAAAGTAATAGGATCGTACTGTTCTATATCTATTGAAAGATGAAAACTTCTGCTGCATAACTCCATTGTCATATATGGGTTAGGGGTTTTTGTTGTTGTTGTTGTTTGATTTTATTTTTCTATTGAGCTTTTTTCTCTTTTACCATACTTAAATGTGTATTTCTTAAAACTTATGTAATAACTCCTTTTTAAGAATGAGAGAATTCCTACAGAAGAATATTGAAGTCTGAAAAGAAGCAATAAAAGTGTTCAAGGCAGAATATCTTTTTTTTTTTTTTCTTTTCTATTTTTTATCATCTTTTCTGATGAAGCTGCTGTTTTGGTTCTTTTTGCAGGGTTGTCAGATTTTCAGATGACATAGATGATTTTTTTTAAAATAGTAAGACCTTTTCAGGAAAAAGAAAACAAAAATATTACTCAAAAGTGCATATATAATTGTAGCATGAGCTTAAGTTCTTAGAAACACTTTATCACTATGACCCTGGGTGAGCATAATGCTTAAACATGCATAATTTTAAGGCATGGATATTAAACTTATTGAAATCCATCATCCATGGCTATTAGAAGTGCTTTGTGTCTTTCAAAGAGACACTTGAAAGAAATACTGACATTTCATGTAGTTTCAAGTAGAGCAGTAAGAACGAATTTTCTGTTTAAAATGTATGAATACCTTTAGCTAGAAAATGTTTGAAGATTGGTATGGTTACTGTTAAAAATCCATGACTTTCTTCTCTGTACTTTTACAACTTGCCCTTTAACATGCTCAGGACAAAGACAAGGAAACCCCTGAAGAAATTCAGAAGATATAACCTCTGTCCTGAGATTGAGACACTTTTGCATTTATTGATTTCTAAAGGATACTTTACCTAGAGATGCTATGATGCTACACAGCCTTCACTGTAAACTGTGTATTCATTAATTCATTAATTCATTCTGATTTTTATATTAAAATTATGAAAATGAGGCTTTGTAAATTTTACAGTGATCTTTATTACATTCTGCAGAGGATATTGAACATTATTATAATCAAACTTACTGACTGAAGATCAGGAAAGGTCAGAATGTAACAGGAAACCAAATTCTTATACAGAAAGTAAAAACAGCTTTAGGAATATTTGTAAAATTGTGAAGCTACAATTTATTGAAGCAATTTCTTTATGTAATCTGACAATTGATTAACAATTTTATGTTTTTGTAGAGGCACATAGGGATTTTGTTTAACATATCCAATAGTGGATTTTGTTTAAGTAACAGCTGATTTGAAAAATTAATTCTTTAGGAAAATCAGTATAGGTATAAATGGTATATGGGTATTTATATTTTGGGTTTATGATAGAAAATTCCACCCAAACCATAATCCATTCAAATCATAGTACAATTAAAAAGAACAAAACCACGCACACAACCTACAAAGGCAATAGAGAGGTAGACATAATGGGGAGAACAAAACAAAACAAAATAGTGTTGTGTGTAGATCCATAATGCTGCTTCATCTTGAATGCTCTGCACAATTCTAGTTACTAAGAAAATAGACTTGGAAAAGATTCAGAGAAGGGTAACAAGAAAGGTATGGAGTTGCTTTGTAGACAGAAGTAAGTCAGCAAGACGTCTAGCAATGCTTGAGGGATATAATATTTGAGATCTGTGAAGTTGTCTTCACTACAGAGATGAACAAGAATTGATTTATCTCCTGAATGGTTTGAGGCCAACTTGGGAACATGTAATTCATATAAGCCACACTTGTACAGTCTTCCTTAAGCAAAATGCAGGATGCTCTGCCTTAGAAGGGATTTTTGTCACACACGAGATGACTGCTCATTTGTTCTAATAGCTTTATGTTCTAGATATTCTAATTTTTCACCATTTGGATAATAACCCTATTTTCTGAATGGGCTTGTTGTGGGTGAACGTTGTTGATTTAGTAGGAATGGAAAGAGAATCTACCACTGATGATTTTTCAAGATTGTTAAGTTTTGCCACTGTGGTGTGACTCATGGAACAGCATTGCATTACATCTTGTTCAAACCTGTTCAAAACATGACCGTAAGAATAACATCATAGTTACTGTTAGGAGGAATATTTGAAAAACACTATCCTAATTGTAATTTCTGCTTATTTCTTGTGTGATTAGAAAAAATTTATATGCCTGTGTGAATTTTATTACTTAAAAAAAATAGTAATTAAAAAGGCAAATAACATACACTGATTCGTGGATTGTTAATCTGTGCAGCACCAGTGTAAAGGAATGGGTAAGTATTGGTACAGAAATATGGTTCTATTCTGCACTTCCAGATTCTGCTTGTTTCTTTCTTTCAAACATACATTTTCATAACAACGTTTTTACTAATAAAACATAATCAGTGAAATATGGTTTAGGCTGCAACCACTTTTTTTCTTTTTAATTGGGGTAAAACTGTTTAACCATTAAAACCCAATGAGTTTTCTGTATCTGCAAAAATGTGTTTGATGCTTGATAATTTTTAAGTTGTGTTTACGTGGCTTTGACAACTGTATGAGATTTGCATTTTCTCAGTAGTTAAATTTTGTATAAATTGAGATTTCTTTACAGTGATCTTTTAGTAAGTGGGATGGAACTGCTGGATTTGACAGGACACCCACTGCATTTTGTTAAGTTTAATTTATGCAGACTTTAAAATGTTTGGTACAGTCTTTTAAATATTTTGTTCTAGAGAATAGTTAGTTAGATGAAGAGATAATAATAAATAATTCCAGCCATTTTTCTGTGCCACCTGTTATCTGAGATGTGCAGATCAATCTGTTGTCTTGGCTATGAATTTGTAATTTATCATCAAATTTCTCATAATCTTGAAAGCAATTTATTTAATTCAAGTTTTTCCTTCTTGGAATTGAAGCCTAATACAGCTGATGACATAATTACGAAGATATTTTATGTTTATGAAGCTGATTCATAGAAAATAGAGCTAGTTAGACTGACAATGAAAGATCTTACTGATGTGGTTAAAACTACATAGCAAATTATTTATTTTTCTAAAATTCACATGTCATTCTTTAAAATAGCTTTATTTTATTGATGATCACTTTGAAGCTTTACTTTTGAGAAATCATGCATTGAAAATGTAATTAAGTTTTTCAATACCTTAGAAATTAAAGTACAGGAAAACTACTGTAACATTTTAAGAGCAGTGGTGGAAATGTTACTTATGTCAATACTGTGAGTAATACATTTTCCATTTTAAATGCTAGAAAGTAACATTTTTGAATAGCATTTTTACTTTATGAGTGATGCAAATGGCCTCTGAATTGCACTGTTTTATTCTATATGAGTAATTTGTCCCATTATGATAACTGTAATCTTTTTCTCTCCTTTTTTATTTTATTTTGCTGCTTGCCTTTTCTAGGAAGTAGAGGTTGGTATGTTTCTTCTGTCTTTCATGATACTGTGAGCTTTTCATGTATATTCCTTATGTTTTACTAAATTTAGGTTGTTTCTCCCCCTCCAGGATGATTATTTTCGTACATGGAGTCCGGGTAAACCATTTGATCAAGGTAAGATTCTGCTCCTGGCTACTTGTGTGGGATAAAATTTAAGTAATTATGTTTGTGCTCCTGTTCTAGAATACGTACAGAATTCTTTCAATTTGTGTCATTTTCTGTGTCTTCAAATAATTGATTTAAAGAGGACCAGAAATTCAGCCTAATCATCATTTTATATCTGTGATTTTTTCGAACATTTATTGATTAGAGAAAGAGACAGGAGCATTAGAAGCCTCCAAAGTAGATTAAAGTTTCCCTTGTATAAACATGAGGTTTGGAAGATTTTGTTTTATTTATTAAAATAAAATAAAAAATTATTAAGATTTTTAATGTCTCTTTATATCCATCGAATAAAAGAAGATCTAGAAAACCAATTCTGGGAGTCTGTCATGTTCCAGTGATCGATCCTGAGGCAAAATGTAGCTCGAGCTTTGGGAATGCTGAAGTACAACAGTTTTAGGCTGAGAATAATAGGAACAAATGCAGCAAATTTTCACATTACACATTCCCTCCTCAGGCACTGGAACTTAATATTTACTGCCAGTGTAATCCACTTCATGTATATTGTTTCAAAGTGTATTGCTGCCATTTTGAAACTACTGAGAATCTTGATACTTTTTCCTTAATTGCTGTGAGAAATGCTTCAGAGACTTTGTCTTTTCTGATAGTACCAGTAGCACAAATGCGATGAAGAAACAGTGCAGGGGCTTGTAAACAGGAGACCAAGATAAAAATACATTGCAAAAACAGTGTTTATTCAATTTAAAGAACTTTCTCCGCAAGAGATACTGACTTGTAAGGGAGACTTATAATGAATTTTATTTTATTACAACCACATCTGTTAGAGGTGGACTTCCCACCATGTTCTATGCCTTTTTCACTTTAATTCAGGCTTACAGTAATAACTTTGTGAAAGGAAATGCCTAAATTTATTAAATGAATGCACCTTGCGTGTTTTGGCAGTTTGTTGAAGAGAGGAGATAGAGGGAGGGGAAAAAAAGTCACATTTATGTTATCACTTCTCAGTGAATTGTGGTTATTTTCTTCTGGTTTGGTTGAAATTTGTAAATGTTAATTTAGATTCATGGCAGCCGGAATATTTTAAAACCTGCCAGTCTCACAGGCTTTGTATCTCTCCTCATTATATACTACTACATTAGGAAAAAGTACTTTACTTCAGTCTTCCTGCTTCTCAGAGAAAGATTCTTATCTTTTGGTGAAATACCTTATCTAAGAAGCAGACATATTGCTTAACAACAAAGTACCTTTTGTCTATTCCTTTTCTTTCTTTGGTTTTTGATAGAGGGGCATGGTCTGCAAATACGTTTTTCATATGAGAATTTACAAGTGAAAAAATCTTTCATCAGAAAACATTGAATTGAATATGCTGTAAGTTTTGCTCTTTTTTTTTTTTACTGCATACTTGATATGTTTTGGGTTTTGATTTTCCTTTTTTTTTTTTTCACTTTTCTTTTTGTTTCAATTGTCTGTGAGTTTGAGGGTATATTGGAATACTACTTTTCCCCCCAAATTTGCACTTTTACACGTGCTGGTGTGTTCTGTTACTCTGAGTTATTTTCACAACCTGATACTAATGTTTGTTGAGTACTTTTCTCAATTTGCAAACAATCTAAGAAAACATTTTAATGTTATTTGCCTACCTTGTTTGCAATGTGTATCGGGTAGTGAATATTTTAAAAGCATGCCTACAGTGTTCAACTTTCCATTTTCATATCCTTGTTAAATGAAAATTTACATTGAAGAGTGAAATGTGTTTATTGAGTTGTTTTATCTACAATTTATTGCTCAATTTTATAACTGAAAAACAAATGATGCTAGTTAGTGTCAGTTTTTACTAATAAAAGGTATACAGGAATTTTATTATCAAAAAATGTTCCCAGTGCCTTAATATGTCAATCTATCATTTAAAGAATACCAGAATTTTTTACCTGCCAGTGCACTGCATTTCATTTTTCCTGCAAGAACTGCTAGTCTTTGTATTGAATTTAGCAATGATATTAAACTGAACTGCATGTCAAAAAATTTACAATTTCTCAAGAATTTCATGTTTTCTTGGGTCTGATTGTCATTAGATATTCTTTATCAGTCAGAGATTTGCATTACACTGTTTAGTTGGAAGTCTGGTGATAACATTACTGACTAGATCTGGGAGAAATCCTGACGGATAAAAGGTTTCCCAGTCAATGTCTTGGTATCCATGTTGGCAGAATTGTCTTCCTTGATACGTTTTGGTATAAGAGGAAATAATTTTTTTTGAGACATAGGAAGATATTCCTGAGAATGAAATATAACTAACTATGGAAGTATCATGTACTTGTTCAGATATCCAGGTTGTTCTCATTCAATGCGAAAATTGATCATAGGTTATATTTTTTGGGAAGACCCATTCATACTTTAAAAGGGTGTCAACCTCACAAATGTCAGTTCCTTATGAATGAATATAATGTTCATGATTACTGAAGAAATGAGGTCTTTATGATTCCCTATCATGCCAATGAAAGATATACAGCAATAACAATCTCCGCACATTTTTTTCCTCATATAATTTAATGAGATAGGAAAAAGTGAGAGTTGGTAGACTATAAAAACTACATTTTTAGGTGTAATTTTGATAGTTCCTGTAAATGTCGATCCAAGGCTGTGCCATAAGCACTGCACCAGCACCATTCCACTCCAGTTGTGTACCACGTCACTACTAAGTTCAAAGCAAATAGGGTTAACTATTAATTAGCTTTTTCACATCTGTAACCATACATGTAGACTTACAAGTTTTTAATTTTATTTTTTTTTCTTTTACCAAAGTGAGCTATTCAAAAGAATAAATAAGAACATCATGAATGGCTGACGGTGGTGTCCTGTGGTCTGTTGGGGCTCGTTGCAAGCCAAGCAGTCTGTGTTGGGGAATCTTTTTGAGGGTTTACCTTTCAGTCTTTTGTTATTACCATTTGGCTTATGTAGCAGTTGCTCTCTCAAGTGAGAGCGTTCCGTAAAAAGTGTTCTCCCAGGTTAAAAACATGAAACTCCTAACTGAGGGATAAACTTTTAAAATGTAGAGATAAAGTTGCAGTAGGAGGCTGAAGTTGCTTACTAAAGATGCTGTTTAAACAGGAGCAGTAACAACTTCCCATGTCTGTTGTGTTCAAGTTGGTAATAACAGTCCTGAAGATACAAGCAGGTATGTTCTTAGAGGACAGAAGTAAATAATATCCCTAATTTATCTCTGTCAGTGTTTTATTTCTTTCTGGGTTTTTTTTTCATCAATATTTGGCTTTTCAGAAACTTACCTATAAACCTGTGAAAATGTGGGATAAGCAAGGGATCTTTTTGCCATTAAAAAGATCTGAGCTCCAGGTCTACTAGGCAGGATATTTTTTTCTGTTTACTATGAAGACAACGAATTCTAGGAATTACTAGTGCTTTACAGAAATATTTTTTTCCTTTGTCAAAATTGAATTATAGCAACAATACGTAATGAAATGACAAATATGTGTCTGGAAGTTTTGAAATCAGTACATGAACAAAATATAAAGACCTTTAAACTGCCTAAACTTCAGCAGACTATATGTAATGGAGGGTGGTGGTGGTGGAATACTTTGTCTGCATTTTCAAAAGGTTTGCTGTAATTTAAAAAATACTCAATCTCTGTTATACCCCTTTGAGTTTTAGGCTATAGTGTAGGTACCCAGTACACATATAAGTCCTTGTTGATAGCTGTAGTAGTCAGACAAATGGGTTCTCATTATTTATATTTGTCATTTTGTGTATCCATATTCTGCTTAAAACTGGGCCTTTTTCAAGTTATTTTTAGCCAATGCCCATAAGAATTTGCAGGTGGTATTTTTAAAGAACCACTCAATGCCATATAGGCATATCTTTGTGGTCTACACATAGTTACTATTTTTTTAAGACTTCTATGTCTATTTTTCTAAGAGTTTTCACAGATTTGCTGTACATGAATAATATTTTTTTTTCAAAATGCATCCTTTATCTGAAATCAAAGATTAATTCTAATATTTTGTTATAATATTTGAAAAGTCTATGGTTCAAGGATTTGGTAGTTGTGCCTATTATAAAAAAAAATACTGTTTTAAATTTAAGCCTTCCAGTCCTTAAATGGGCCTGCATGAAAGCTGGTGAGGAGGGACTTTTTACAAGGACATGGATAGGACAAGAGGGAATAGCCTTAAGCAGGAAGAAGCTAGGTTTAGATTAGATTTTAGGAAGAAATTCTTTACTATAAAGGGAGATGAGGCACTGGAACAAGTTGCCCAGAGAGGTTGTGAAATTCCCATCCCTGTAGGTGTTCAAGACTAGGCTGGATGGGGCTTTGAGGAACATGGTTTACTGGAAGATTCACTGCCAGCAGTGAACAGGGGCGGTTTTGCTCTTTCAGTGGTTTTAGAAATAAGCAAGTATGATGTTTTTTTGATTTGGACTATTCCAAGCTGAGTACCTCAGTAGCTTTAGTCTATGTTTTATCAATGCTTACTCAAATTAACTCCCTTGTACACACACAGTATTTTCTAACACATTTTCTTCATACACCACTTTTACATCAGATGAAAATATACAGGATACTTCTGGTACATTTTATCTTTAGACTACAGATGGTAGCAGAGCTTGGAGGTTGTAGCTGTTGAATAAAATTGCATACACAAAGACAGTGGTGTAATTTTTTAAAGTGGAAAGGATGTTTTCCTTTGCTCGATAGAAATACCTTGGAGGAACAGTGGGGTATACTCATGTAATTGAAAAAATGCAAAATGACATTTCTATGGAGGTTGAACACCCTGAAGGTATAGTTGGTTTGTAGATGTATTTATAACATTTCTTGTAGATCATTCCACTGAATTATTTTTGGCTTTTGTAGTATCAGAGTATATTAGGTGTCTGTTTAGAGCAGGAATACTGTAGATACCATTGTACAACAAAACCAGATTTTGAAACTATTTCACTTATATTAGTTTAATTTTTGCCTTTTAGCTTAGTGTGTTTCATCTACCTAGTTCTGTAACAATTTTGGTAACTAAGGATATCCAAATATATGCAAACACATCTCTGTAATTTGTGAATACGTTTCTATACTGTGAACTGAAATAATTTGGAGTCAAATTCAATAAAATAATTTGATTCACTCATTTGCAAGCCCTGTGAAGTCATAAGAGAGTTTAATGAAGATCCATTAGTTGAAGACTCTGAAAACAGTCATGTAGATTTAACTTTGCTGCACTTGATATGTGCTCTCATGATCTAGGTTTTATAGCAGAACTATTGATGTTTTTAAACTAGGAATATATATCCATCACTTTCAAGATAAGTTGCAGCGCTTCGCAATTAAAATGTATCACACAGCACTTTCAAATGTCTCAGATAAAGAAAGGTGTCTTTGTAGGAGGACACTACGAATTTCAAAAAGAACTGAAAAGCTGTTAAAAATATTTCATGCTTATTTACTACTATGACTAAACTATATTTAATCTGGTGAACAGTTTCCAGTTTCAGGTATTTAGGTATGTTTAGGAATCCTGCTCACTAATGAAGTCTACTAAATCCTGTGTTGAAAAGTCCCACTGCTTTATGATACTTTCAGCTAGCCCTTGTCTGGAAAGATCTCATGTAGATCTCTGAGGAACTTTTTAATGGTGCTTTTTCTTAATTATCTGATGCAGTGCTTAAATTATTCTTCTATTTATCTTTTATAAACTTACCTACTGTGGTAACGCCACAAAATTGTCTTGTCCTATATGATCTACAGACTTGGCTCCTAATTCAGGTTGACCGATTAGTACACATCTGCTTCTCTAGTTCCAGCACTCAAATTCACTATTTATTTCTGTGGGATCATTGAATGGATTCTAAATTTTATAGCTATTTTCAAGAGAGGCTATAAGAGAGGATTTTCATTTGGGCTAAAATGAGCCCATAATAAGAGATTTTGCTTGCCTTCAGTAGCAGTCTAAGCCCTTATTCCTGCTCTCCTGACACCTTTGCTTTATGCCTTGATGTTAGGTCTATAGGGTCACCATATCATGAATTGTTACAAGATAAAGTAAAAAGGGGTTTTTTTGTTTGTTTTGGCCAAACATGGCCAAATCCTGGATTCTGGTGGCCGTTCAGACTCACAAATAGTTATGTCAGAACAGTGAAAATGAGGCACAGGGTGACAGTGACTGGCCAGAGATAGAGCACCAAGAGCTTCTCGAGCTGGCACCATGCTGAGCAAAGGGTATGTGGAACTGTTTCTTTGCAGTTCATAAACCTGCTAAAATTTAGTCCTGTGAATCTCTCATTTTAAAAGTCCTACTTCTGTCTACTGTGCTGGGATGTCCCAGGTAATGGTCGAGTCATGGGTGCCATCAGTCCATGAGGAATGTGTGCCTGAAAATATTTTGATGTGTATTAGACTGCTTCTTCTTTACAGGCTCACTTAATGGCCTAATTTTCTTATGTTTGCTACAGAAATTAAGTAAGAAGGCATGTAAAACAGCTAATAGAGGTAGTTATTAAGAATATGAAATTGGAAATCACATATTACTGTTTAACGGTAAGGGAAAAAGAAATAGTTGAATAAATCCCTTAAAAAGAATCAAACAACAAGCAAAGACAGTAAAGAAGGAAAAAAAAGGCTGTACATAGTTTTACTTGAATAGAAGAATGAAACTTTAAATATTAAAAGTCGCCTTTTTGACTCATTTCTATTTAACATCTTATATTTAAAAACCTGTTAATCTGTAAAATTATAAATACAAAGAATGTTAAGACCTACTCTTTACAGAATGTATTTTATGTGGAGATTATCTTTCAGTTTTATCATATTTCCTGATCATTATCTTTCAGTTTTATCTCATTTTCCTGATCATTTATTCCAGGCTTCTTCAAAATACAGATATATTTCTGATGTATTAGATACTTTATAAGGATAGTCTGCTGGATTCTGGTTTGTTTGGTTTAAAAAATTTAAAAGCCGAAGTTGATTACATTAAAATGAAATTATGATTAAAATTCCCTATATAACTTAAAAATACATAGTGAAATACAGAAATTACCGTTCTCCAAGAGACAAAACCAGAATCGTTGAACCATTAAGGTTGGAAAAGACCTCTAAGATCATCAAGTCCAACCTTTAACCCAGCACTTCCAAGCCCACCACTAAACCATGTTGCTAAGTGCATCTACATGTCTTTTAAGTACCTCCAGGGATGGTAGCTCAACTGCTTCCCAATACTCAGCAACTCTTTCAGGGAAGAATTTTTTCCTAATATCCAATCTAAAACTTCCCTGGTGCAACTTAAGGCCATTTCCTTTTTGTCCTATCACTTGTTAGCTGGGAGAAAAGACCAACTCCCACCTCACTACAGCCTCCTTTCAGTGAGTTGTAGAGAGTGATAAGGTCTTCCCTGAGCTTCTTTTGCTCCAGGCTAAACCCAACTCCCTCAGATACTCCTCATAAGACTTGTGCTCCAAACCCTTCCCCAGCTCTGTTGCCTTTCTCTGGACTCTCCAGCACCTCAATGTCTTTCTTGTAGTGAGGAGCCCAAAACTGAACACAGGATTCAAGGTGTGGCTTCACCAGTGCTGTATCTTGCAGCATGTTGTTTTGCAGGAATAATCATCTTGGCATATAAAATAACAGGTGGGAGAATTTTCAGGAAGATGCATTTCTGCTGTTACAGATCTGCAGATGTTTTTTCGCCCTCGTTGCCCAATTTGAAGAATCCAGAAGTCAGTTCTGACATAGCCTGCACATCTCTAAATTATGATTTAGTGTATTTAGGAAAGCATAAAATAGTGCGCAGCTGTTTGCTAGTGATATATTATTATTGTGAATGCTCAAGTAGTCTTAAGGTGTTATTTCTTTTCTGCCAAATCAAGAAAGTGGACATTTTGATTTAAAAATAAGAAAAGTACTATACTAAAGCTGCTGAAAACTTAAAAAGGATGCCAGCAAAGTATGCACTTGCATTTCTACTTGTGATAGTGGTTTGGATATCTTTGCAGAATATTTGAGAATTTCTTCTCATATATAGAAGAAATTCAATATAATTGTCTTAATTTTGTTGTCATTTACACCAGTCTGAGCCCAAAATAATGATGTTCTTCGGGAATTTAAATAAATAGGATAATTTCTGAATTTTCGCAGATAATGATAAGGAGGGCATTTGACTCTGACTACGTGGAGTTTCTCTACTTATATCTCTTTTTGAGCTATGGGTAACCTATTCTCTTGTAAACTTTCAAGAAATACCCAAAAGACAAAACACAAAATAATGGGAATGTTTTTGAAGCAGACCTCTGTGCTGGTTTGACTGTAAACCAGCAGGGGAAATAAACCCCACCCAAAATACCTCGAGAGATTTTAGGTCAAAATTACAATTTTAATAAAAAAAGGTTAAAATAAATGCAGTAATACAGAAACACCGGCTTATATAAACCGACAGAGTCACGGTACAACCTGACGCCCTGTTGACCAGGGTGGGAGCTGTGTAGTCGAGTTAGGCACTGGCCCTGCAGAAAGGCCTGGTAGTCCAGTCCCAGTAGTGGAGTGGAGTAGCTGAATCCAATTCTGAGGAGTGGAGTAGCTAGCTGAGTCCAGTTCAGAGGAGTGGAGAGGACAGGACAGGAGAGGAGAGGAGAGTCCTGTCGAGAGTGGAGTCCCATCGAGTCGAAGGGGTGCTTTCTCCCATCCAAACCCCTTGTTTTATGCTGTGTTTGTCGGCTGGCACCTCCCCCAGGGGTGGGGACTTTCACAATGGAAGAGGATTTTCCCCGACGTTCTATTGGTTGCTTTGGCAATGAGCTTGGATGCTCCTGGCCTTCTGAGCTTGGATGTTTCTGGCCTTCTGAGCTTGGATGGGTGGTGCTAATGGGCCATAACCTGAAATCAGATAATCAGGATGAGTGGTGCTTGCTGTCGGCTGGAATGCTTATCTCAGTTGAGATAAGGAATCCCTCAGGGACTAGGTGTGTAACTATGAATTTATCCAGCCTTTGTGGGTGGTAATAGAATATATGACTAACCCAGGACAAACATTTATCTGCATTCCATGCTAGCTGAGTGTTTATGTGTTCTGCCTTGCTCTCCTTTCTACTGTTACTAGAAATTGTGGTGCTGGGATTCTGTGAATTATGTAGACCCACAGCACTTCTCAATGAGAAATCCTGCTAGAGCAGGTGAGAAATTATCATCTTTCAAAATGGAGACGTAAAGACACTGATGGTCTTTAGGTATCTTCAAGAATTGTGTGATTTATCAAAGGAGGCAATATGAGTCATTCCCTTCTGTGGCTCTGTCTGCCTTGGATTATAACCTAGGCATTTGACCTGATTACTTATATTTTAGTTAAAACTTTAATTAAAACTTTTACATTTTAGTTAACTAAAATTAACTAAAAATTATTAGATAATTTGAAGTGTTTTTTCTCCCTCCATTGTCAAATATGGAGGCTTTGTTGGTAAAGAAGTTAGGCTTGCCTTTTAAAGTAGAGGAGTTAAACTACTCGTGGGATGCACGAAGATTAGCTGAAGTTTTGGTAAGTGGGAACAAAATATCTAGTTGCATCTTATTTTGCCCATCAGAAATGAATCAGAACTCTGGAGGAAGAAAATAGACTTCAAGTATGAAATCCTTTTTTCACCTTTCATTTTACTGGGAGTGGAAAGTTTGGAACATGCTAAAAAGCACTCAGAAGATTGTGGAATAATGATAATTTAATGTGGTTTCTTCCACAGAGCTACCGTTAAGAGTATTCCTATGTTATGTCTTGCTAGTCTTTATTTCCTATTATATTCTCTATAAAAATGATGTTCTGACTAATGTCAGTTTTTGGGAGTGCTAGCTGTAAATTAACTTACAGAAGGGATGATGGGAAGCTTTTCTTAATTGCTTTTCCAAATTTGAATTATAAATAAATAGATCCATTAGTAATAATTAAATCAGTTTTTTGAATATTAATTGCTTCCTTAGAATGTGAGAAGAAAAAAATCCATATTCATCTATAAAAGTCACCAGGAGCTCCTAATTGTGTTCCATAATTTTTCAGCAGAGCAACTTACTTGTCATTTACAATGTAAGTTCTCAGAGAAATAGTAGATGTTAAAAAACATTTTATACTTTCGAAACGCATTTTGTGACAATGAGGACTCCCTTGTAGAAACCAGACACATAGTCAGCTATGTCTCTGCTGCTCCCCTTTTTTGTGAGGGGAGTCCAGTTCTTCCCCAGCATGAAGAACTTCAGACTTCAGTTTTAAAAAATATTTTTCTTGCGGTTTAGCCTTTATTTCCCATAAAAATTGTCCATTTGTCAGTTCCAAGTATCAAATAAAACAGGCTTAAAAGAAAAAAGGCAAGCTATTTCCATGATTTTGTAAATATCTAATTTTTTTTAGTGCTTTCAAAGCTGGAAAAATCACTAATGCAATCAAATGTGGATGCTATGTATTTTATAGTATAGGGTTGACTACAGCATCTGATGTTCAAAGAAAAAAATGAGAAAGACTTACGCTGGTTTTCATGGTTTCTAGCAACATTTCTTTCTGTGTTCTTTCTTCTTTTATCCTCTGGCATGTTCTTAGTCCAGGCAGACATTGACCCTTCAGTTAGTTTACTTTTTCACGTTCCAAAAATCTGCGTTTTTATATCAGTTATTTATCTGATCTCTCCCCTGCTGTTCAAAAAATAAATGTTTCTAAGGACATACATTCTTCTCTGACTTCTGAATCAGTAAAATTTGTTCAGTAACTAAGAAAGTTTTACAAAAAAATACTGGGAAAAGGGAGGCTGTGTGTCACACATAAGTTGAGGAAAAAAGACTTCTACAGGGAGTTCACAGCTGACAGACAACAAGTTCAGCGGGTCGTGGAGTGATAATGTGAGTTAGTGTTAATGGCAAGACTGTGAGTGTTGAACATGCTTTTGAATATAAAAATGGTCTTGTGATTTTGGCACCCATGGCTCTGCTGGCCTTCTCACCTTGCTTAGATAGTAGCCCCCACACAATCCTGTAGCCATTCTTGCTTGATAATGAGTGTATACCTCCCCTGAGGTGATCAAGGTTGCAGGACATGATAAGCACTGAGTCAGCAAATACTAAAAGATTACATTGGTACTATAAGAACTGATAATGTGTCCTAGTTTCCATTTGGTACCCATCTTCATGTTGCCATAAAGACAAAGTGGGAAATTACTATCTTTTGCTTGTAAAGTTGAGTTCTGCCTGTAATATTTTGCCAAAATGTAACGTATTGCCAAAACTGTATTTTATGTCTAGCTAAATTTGATGGAATAGTCAAAACACACCTTCAGAGTCCTAAGAACTTGAAAAATTAAGTAACCATTTCAGTGGGAATGGTTACGTGTTCTCCCCTATTCATCCTTTTTCCTGAAACCTGTTTTCTACTTGATACCAAACTCAGCATCTTTATATGATTCCAGATTTCTCTTTCTCATGTTTTTTTTTTTTTATTTCATTAACTATTCAGTTAATGTTACCTTAGTGTCTCCATCAGGAAACATTCTAGGAACAGGTAGCTGGACCAGTACCTTAAATGATTATCTCTTTGTGCTTACCTGGGGCTGGCATTACATTCTGCCTGACTTTAAGCAGGGAAAATATTTGACATGGAATCTAAAATCTAAAGTAAATTGGAGGCAGGTATGCTCTCCTTAATTTTTACTTCAACTCTCTTACCCTAGTTCAGTCTTTTTTTTTTTTTTATTGCTGCATTTGCTTCCCAATTGTATGGAGCTGTTGTAATCGAATTTATTCTGGGTTACTCATGGTGGTTTTATGGCTGGTTTGCTGTGGAAATAAAAATGTGTGGAAGAAGAATACATATTTTCATGTCTTTTGGTGCAATTAACAAAATACTTGT
This sequence comes from Ptilonorhynchus violaceus, assembly GCA_013397565.1. Classification (NCBI taxonomy): domain Eukaryota; kingdom Metazoa; phylum Chordata; class Aves; order Passeriformes; family Ptilonorhynchidae; genus Ptilonorhynchus; species Ptilonorhynchus violaceus. The sequence continues at coordinate 304,624 of VZRJ01003859.1, forward strand.
TTTCTGTCTGCATTGAATTATTATGATGGTAATGATTCCATTACTTTTCTGCTTTGTTGATAATATGATGTGTTTGTGTTCCGCAGCTGAATATATTATTAAGAGAAAAATAAAACTGAAAAAGTCACTGCTCAGACTATATTTAATTATACTTAGTACTACTACAATGTCATACATCAAAACTGTAATTAATGATCAGCTTGATTCTTGTTTTCTGGGTACATGCATGGTTAGCAGGCTTAGGTTAATATCATCTGGCAGGTCAAATAGAGATGTGGTTAAAAGCTTACTTTTGATTGTGAAGAACAACTTTTTCTTTCAGAAAATTTATATGCAAATATATGCTCTCAGACACATGGTGTGATTGTTGGGAATGTCCTGTGCAGGGCTGAGGTTTTGACTTGATGGTCCTTGTGGGTCCTTTCCAACTCAGAATATTCTGTGATTCTGTGATATTTTATAAGCACATGTAAAACATGGGAAAAGAGCATTTCTGAAATACAACGGAATATTGGACAGTAGTATGCTAATGTGAAGAAGAACAGGAAAACTGAATTCCAGTTGTTCATAGCTTTCTTGGTTAAAAAAAGGGAATCCAATAGGGGTAAAAAAACTAGTTTTGGAATACTTAGATCTACCTAAAAGGACACCATGGAGATCAGAGATGGGAGAAGTTGATTGTTTCTTGTGAGAGTGTAAATTGGCAGATGCTTTTCTATATTATAGCCATGTAGGCATGGCTACTCAAGAAAAATGCAAATTTAGTAGTAAGTTACAAACAGCATTATTTGGCTCTTCCAGTATTATAGCCAGAAGTCACTCTTGGTAGTTGGAATTGTACTTGAAAAATGAGTATGGATAATGACTAAAGGACCAGCTAAAAAACAAAACAGAAAAGAAACCACAAAGCAGAAATAGAAGCCTAGAAGGAGGTAGAATTTTTGTTTAAAGACAAAGCCATACAAATCACTCACCTGCATATTTTAATTTACTTTTTCTTTTACTAAAATCCCATCTGAGTAATAATTTCTCAGTAAATTCAGTGTCATTGTTCACTGCTTGATGTTTAGTAGGAAGAACCTGGTTGTGTCTTAGTATACAGTTAAGGGAAACTGTTTTCAAGGTGGAAATACCATTATTTGGGGATTACAGTCAGGCAGTTGTTACAAGAGTATAGTGCTGAATACTTTCTTACCTACACAACAGCTGCATTTTTTCCTGGTTCCTTTCAGTCTGGCACTGTACAAGCTGCAGGCCAACCCCCTCCACATACTTGGTGGGCTTTATATGTGGTGTTTCTTGCCTTAATTTCATATTCTAGATAACTTTTAACAACTTTCTAAAACTATTTTTAGCTTTAGATCCCGCTAAAGATCCATGTTTGAAGATGAAATGTAGTCGCCATAAAGTCTGTGTTGCACAGGATCAACAAACTGCTGTTTGCATTAGTCACCGAAGGCTTACACACAGGTAAATACTTCAAAAGTTAATCCTATAGACGTTTTTATAGTGTTCATGACTGACTTGTAAACCAATTAGTTTAGTTACTTAACAACATATGAGCGGAGTGGAAGTGGATTTTAGAAGTCATTATATATGCATAATTTGATTATGATGTTTAATATTTGATTTTTTGATAGGTTGGTAAACTAGAAGGTGTACATATTTAAATATTGCAAGCTTCTGGTACAAATACATATTAGGGAAATACCCACTGTGCCAGTACCAAATGAATAAAATGATTGTGATAGTATGCTATTGCTGTACATTACTTTGACATCATCACTTATATGAAGCTAGAGAACTCAAAACTGCCTGTTAAAATGTAGGTAGCAGCCTGATACAGTGTAAGTTGTTTGAGATTGGTAGGGTTTTTTCCTCCTCTACTTTTTCTCTTTTTGTATGCATTCTGATTTTCTTTGCATGCTGGACTGGTTAAATGTAAGGAGCAAATATATGACAAATTCATGTATTTCTGTGGCTTTATCTGGGGCAGAAACATGAATATGTAGGGCCTGAACCATACACTTAGTTGAGTCATGACTGTTGTGTGCTGAGATGGAGTCAAATTGCATTTTTGACTTGAGATTGTTCATTTTTTTCGCTCTTCATTGTGGGAAACAGGACATAGTAGAATGGCTAAATTTCAATAAATTGATTTAAATTAGTGCCTGTTAAAGTGCTTTGCTCAGTAGGGGCTGAAAAGAGCTGAGGAAAATAAGACTTTCTTGTCTGTTAGAAGAGGATCCTTTCAAGTACAGTTTTTTTGAATGATATAAGGAATGTTCTTCTGAGTGTCTAGTTATGCTAAATGCATCCATCTGGAGCTTTTCAAACAAGCGAGATGGTACATAGTGAAAGGAAAATTTTAAACTGTTCTTGATCTGCAGCTGTACTTAATTAAAAAAACTCAAAAGTATTTGTAGAGTTACACTGTTTATATTAAACAATCTCAGTGTAAAACTAGACATTTCAGTTTGATAAAGTACTATGTAAGGTGCAAGAATTATAATCAGGCAAAGCTAGGTAGTGTAATTTCAATTGCATGTGAAGTGTTGGGAATATATCAGTGTTAACTGTGAAAAGACAATATAATAATTCAAAATTTCTAAGAGGTATTACACATCATGGAAAACAGTGAAAAAAGACATCTCCAAATTAAGTATACATGCAGTACATGAAGACTGAGAACTTTTTTAGGTTAGATGAAAACGCATACTGTGGTTGAATTAAGAAATTTTTTTACATCAGCCTTCATTCCTATATTATTCCTCCCACAGTCCTTGGTACTCTTTTAGAAAGGTAAGATTTTAAAAGGCAAAACTTGTCTGAATATAATGCAATTGATGATGAGAAACTTTGGAATGGCAGCAATCTGGTGATTGTAAAAAGCACTGTAAATCTAGTCTTGTGAGGTAGATGAAGCAATTTTCTACCTACCTGTGCTGAGCCAGGACAGGGTTTTCCCAAACTCAGATCTTCCTATTCCCTCAGATTACCACATACGATGAGAAATTATTTGCTTTGTGCTTTCTTTCTAAATAGGTTTTCTTCATGCAGTTTCTGACCTTTCTGTAATATGATGGGATAAGAGCATGAATCACATATACACAAGCAGTCATGTCTGCTGGGTCTCTTTACCACTATGAATTTTTGTAGCATACCATGTTATTCCTTCACTTGTATCTACAGTTTGCATACTGATTTTCAATAGGGCCATCTCTCTTTCAGAGTTCTCAAAAGCCTAGTCCACTCTTTACGAGTCTTGGTAAAAATTAGATGAGAAAGGTTGTATTATCAACTGTCAAGTTATGTTATCTACCAGTATCCATTTCTGATATATCAGTTGTGTGTAATCTGTTGGAAATAAATACTTGGAAAATTTCATCCCAATTATTTTTCCTTTTTGCTTAGTTTGTATATGTATGCATGTGGCGTTCTTCCAGAATTGGATAATATGAATAAGTAAGAAAAGGCAGTTGGGGATGTTTTCTGAAAAAATAGTTGACACCTTTTTCATGAATTACTGGAAACTCTTCATAAAGAACTTGCCCACAGATTTCAATTTGGACATATTTGCTATATAGAACCATTGATGTTCCAGAGATTTTTCCCAAGGCTCTTTCATAGAAAAAGTAGTTTTAGGTATGTGGATTGATATAATGGCAAAGGCAATCCTCAAGAGACCGTAAGGGGAGACTTTGCATACTTCCAAGATAAATAAAAAGTTTATGGGCACCTTTGGACTACCCCAGGGAAAGAGGCATGAAATACAGTTACAGCTGAATAGATTTTTCTATAGTATCATCAAGTTGAAATGCTCTGATTTAAACTCTCTATTATTAAAGGCACCATCCCCAAGCAGCCCTATTACCTAGTTAATAAAGTTCTGTATATAGTCTGTTACTTTTTTTAGGTAATAGCATAAACAGAGAGGTTGCTAATCAGTGATGGCTGATAATTGTATCAAATGGAGGAATCAGTTTAGTAATTTCTTTTGTTATTTGTAAGAAATTGACTTGCAGAAAAAACGCATGGGCATAGACATTGTTATTCAGTCCATGCTGTCCCAGGTGTTCTTATCTGTACAGTACAATCTCCAAACTATTGTAGCCCTATGGATTACTGAGGGCACCTTAGTGAAGCATGAGTGGATATCCCAGCCACCTGCAAAGCTGGTAGTGACATGATATGACAAGATCCCAACAGGATTAATTAACGTGACAGCACACTTTAGTGATGATTCTACCTCTGCTTTCAGAAGTATTAACATTTCTCTTAGCTTAGGGATCTCAGCACTGTGCTTGCTGCAGTGTGCTTGTCTTTGGTTTCAAAACTGGCTACTGCATGCATCTCACTGTCCTTTTCATAGAGTTGTGGGTCAGGCAAGCCTGTGGTTTTGCTATTTCCTTAGTTTCCATGGCAGCTTAGATCATGGTCTCCCCTCAGCCTTCTCTCAAGGCTCATTTCCTTTTCTGGTAAACTGCCAAGATGGCAAGTCCTTTTCTAGCAGGCTTGTGTGGGGCCACAGCACCCCGAGACAAGAGCTTCCTTTATGTACTGTCCTGGAAAGACTGAATAGCAATTTGACGAAAAGATGAAATAAGTGTTGTAGATCATTGGTCATGAGAATAGTTTGGAGTACCAGAAGTTTAAAAATTACAGGAACATGCTTAAAGGGACAAGATTTTTGTTGGTAGCAGGTAATAGCATTTGCATCTCTGCTGGCTCAAACTGTGTTGGAAGCTGTGTTCTGTGTGCTACAATCGTAGCTGTATGCTATGAAAAAAAGAGGATGTACTTCAGGGGAAAATATGTGGGATGTATATAAAAGTGTTATTCAAGTTACTCCCATGTGGATTGCTGTGGGAAGGGAGTATTTGCCTGCACCAGAATGCATCATAAACAGGTAATTCAAACTATGGTGTAAAATAGACTTTCCATTGATTCTTTGAAGTTTGGGAATTTGTCATTAACTTTTCCTTTTGGCTAAATGGTGTTTTGCCCTCTCATTGTGCTTTCCAGTTTATCTTTATTGGTTAAGTGAAAGGCTTTATGGGGAAAAAAACCTGTAAAGGGTCTGTACGTGAAATAATGAAATGCTTTGGAGTATACCTCATTCAGTTACAAATACAGCTTGCAGAATATTGGAATACTGTCTTGCTAATACTGGGATGTGTTGATGTGAGTGTTACAGTGACAGGCAAGATATTCATCATACTAAGAGTAATTGTCTACTCAGTTTCCAATCTCTTCACTCTCAAGAGACTTGGTTATTTGCATCTGTGGTACTGAGAATCTCTGGCAACTATGAGTTCACCCTGTGAGCCTGGGGAAGGGGAAAGAAGTTATGTGAGTGTTCAGCCAGAAGACAGTTGGACAGGAAATAAAAAGGGATGAGTCAGAGGAGAGGCCTGTAGGTGGTAATGGACATTTCATAATGCCCTCAATGGAACATGTGCTTTTTGTATATGTGGAACAGCAGGTGGAAGAGATAAATCCTTAAATCTTCATGTACTTGTTGTTGCCACTTTCAGCAAGGAAACAAAGGAGATGTGCAGACACCACAATATATAGGAGCTCATTAAGGCCATGAAAGCTGGTAACTAACTAGGCTCAGAAAACTGAAAAAGTTAGTCCAGCAGCGAGCTATCATAGATTTACAGGTCCTGATGAATAGTGTGTTAACTTTCTTTTAGATTTGAAACAGACAATTATGGTATTAATTGACACATATTGTAATTTTCACTAAGAATAATATTCTGTGAATAGGCTACTGTACTAAACTAAGCAGTATATAGGTGAAGTTCTAAGCCAGTAGTTTAGCTGCAGATGAAGAGCAGAAAAACCTGAAAAAATGGGGAAGGGTTGCCACCCAGCACAGAATTTTAACGTAATAACAGTAAACATGGGATAGTGCTTGTAGTTTAAGTTGAATTATTTTTATTGGAATCCTTTTTGTACTCCATGTTTATCAAAAACGTTTAAACCTAACACTTAAAGGTGAAAGAAGAGAACAGGTGCAGGTTCTGTCTTCTTCAAATGTTTCTCTTTGCTTTTATCTAAAACTGGCTGCAGGAGACAATTTACAAAGGAGATTAGTTCAGTTGAGACCTAGTTATTCCATTCCAAGACCCAGTCCATTCCAAGATTCAACTGCTTATGGCTGAAAACTGATGAAGACTCTCTCAGTAACATTTAGAAACATGATTTGTCTATAAGTTCTGAAAATTAGAAACTTGCAAGACAGTTTTGGGCCAAAAATCATGTTTCAATTAAGTCCCAATGTCTTTGATATATTAGAACCTAGTGACTAATCTTGTACTTACTCATTGATCCTAGTGGAATCTGATAAAAAAAAATAGTCTCTTTTTCTTCTTCCATAAGTAGAAGAAAAGTACTGTGTAAAATTAATTGGATACATTTAATCAATCAATGCTTGGAGGCATTACATTATTCAATGCATTAAAGGTGTGTGCAGTTTTTCTAGGCAAATGTAGATCTGTCTCTTTTATGAATTCCCCACCAGACATAATGCCCCCTGCCCCCATTGTGAAGGTCCTGCTATGCTCTTATGAGTTTGTTTATGTAGAATGTGCAGATCAACACAACGGTTCCCTGCTATGGCACAAATAGATTGCATTTGTCTCTGCCATATTATATCCATAGTATGTTGAAATGGAATAGCAATGTTTAAAGACCTGACAGCTCTTACTTGTGTAATGATATTGAACTTCCTTTTTCTTTGTTGGATTTTTTACCTTCTCCAATCATGTATACTTAGGTTTCGGAGTAGGAAGCAGTAGTAACTGATTCCCATTAAATGCTAACTAAGCTGCAGATTCTGATGGTACTAACAATTCTCAAAAAATTCTACCCATTTTATTAAAGTAAATGTTAAGGTAAGAGAAATGACTGATTCGTGGTAAAAACATTTCAATTACAGGTGTTAATCGCCTGGAAAATGACAAGAATTCACTAGTCATTAATAGAGAGTCATAATAAGAAGGCAATTATGTAAGTTAAAAGTAAGAAACAAAAAATTAGAGCGGCTCTTTTTCTATTAAAGCTTCGCAAGGCAGGTTCCAGAGAAGCGTGCTCACTGGACACAGTTGAGCACACATAAGATGCACAGCTGGGTGGCAGGTGAGCAGTATAGAGGTCCTAATGATGCAGAATTCACTCTCTAAAAATTAGTGACTCTTAAGAGTTTTGTGAAATGAAGTTAGGTGTAGTGACAATGGTTCCCTGCCCTAAGGCTGTGTGGAGTAGGACCTGAATTTTAGGGATTAATAAAAATTCTCAAATATTTCTGCCTGTGGGTGCAGTGTTAAAGTTAGCACAGTTTCACTATTAAAGTGTATTAAAGAGTGTCACTTTATTATAGACTCACAGAAGCTGCTGATAGTGGTAAAGATGTTACATCACCTAATCCAGTTTATTAAGGTAGAGGAATTGGACACCTTGATAGATTTTGTGGTAGTATTTAATCTTGTTACAACTTCCTTCAGGATTTTGGTTTAAATGACATTTTGAAGTGCTGATTTGGTTCAAATCATTGGTCATCTAGACCATTATCTTGCCTTGGACTTTGCCCTCTTCTTGTTTTTCTGAAGAATGTGGAAAACCAGTCTAAATAAATTTTATATGAGGTAGATTATCAGAAGTTCTTCCCTGTGTATGGTCACCTTAGTATTTTAAGTTGAGGAAAACGTTCCATCTTGGCTTGGAAGTGATGAGAGTTGGGCCCTGGAGCATGATGTGGATTAGCCTGGATGATGTGACAGAAGGTCAGAATAACACTGATTCCACGGTGGAAGCAAGCCAAAACCTCTTCTGTTTCCATGCATGTGCATGCTGCATGGCTGAGATTATGCCCTTGAGCATAAAAAGTGAAGAAGTCCAAATATGTGAGAGGCCTCTTTGTGCTTATATGTGAGAAAAATGCACACACGTATATAATGCGTACATGGGCATACATATATGCACATACCTATATATGAATAAATATGTACACGTGCATATGTATTCTTTTTGTTCTTATTGTATGGATACATGTATCCCAGATTTCCAAGTCATCATGCTTTGGAATCTCATGTATTTTACTATCTCTGCTCCTTTGCGGAGGGTTTTTAATTTAGACTTGTTACCACTAAATTTCTGATTAAAGAAAGAAAAACAAAAAAGGATGAAATTGCAAATCAGTAGTTGTATTAAGTAGTCTGAGCAGTTTCAAAAACAAATCGATTAGAGCTGATATGGAAGATTTTCTCATTTGGTTGGAAAAAAAGGAAAAGAAGCAGAGAGGAAGAAACAGTATAGCTTTGTAGCTTTCCTGTAGTTTTAGGTGCTGCAATGTTTTATTATTAAAAAAACCAAGCAAACAACCTTTCAAAAAACTGAAGCAAAACAAAGGACTTGCTTTGGGCAGATTTTGTGGAAGTTGCAAACACCACTATTTAGGATGTCGTAATTTCACATTATAATGCTGCTGAAGAAGGCCAGCTGGTGCAGCTAAGTCTCTTATTGGAAATTTTAGTCTGATTCATTACTGTGATTTGTAGTTGTACACAGAAACACTTAATCATTCTTATCCTCCAAGCTCTATTGAATCTACTGAAGGCTTTCTGGTTCTTTGCATAATTTGTGCTGCCAGTCTGCCAGCTTGGCAGTGTTTCAAGCTTGTTGCATTATCTGTGTTTGTTTGCACAGGAAGTGATGCTACACGTAGGCTGAATTTACAGTAATTCTTTTGTAATAGGCTAATGAGCAACACTACTTCATTCACAATACTAACATTATATGGCTTTGATTAGACCAATTATTGTGTAACTATGCCATTGTGATCATACTTACACTCTACAAAGTATTGAAAAGGAAATTTGCTTAGTCGTAGCTTAATTGAACCTGCTGAGAAAATAATTTGGACTTTAATGTGCTTAAGAGAGGTGAAAATTTGAATATGTTGGAGATTTTTATATGCTATACAATTTAATTTATCAAAGTGAGAAAATGAAGCTTCTTTTTCCACTCTCCATTTCATTGCATTGGGGGGGATAAAAGGCAACTAACACTGCATCATATGTTCTGCATATGTTGTGAAGGCCTAATAATTCCTTGGTGAGCTTGTGTTTCGTCCATTCATTTTAGTAGCAGTTATGGATACACAGCTAGAGGAAAACAGGATCCTCTCATGGAATTCATTCTCTCTCTATATGGAACTTTTGCTAACACTAGTGGAAGATACCAATGTAGATTGCATTGTATATTGCAGTACCAGTGTTGTTCATATCAGACTCACTGTTTCTTAAGATTGTAACTAAGCCATACAATATTTGTATTTCTTGGTGTCCAGCTTCAAAACTCAAAAATTGCTGTCCTTATGAAAAAAAACTTATCCAACCCCTGCTCCCCCCAAACTCTGTTGTAGAAATCTAAAATATTAATTTTTTAACGTTTGGGTTTAGTTTTGTTTTTTTTTTTCTTAGTATGTAAAGCAAACTTTAAATAAAGGAGACCTAAACAGAGTTTTTGTATTCTATTTGTTAGTAGAACAGGTGTCTTCCACTACACTTTTCCCATCCAAAAATCCATGATATGCCTTTTTTTAAGGAAAATATGGAGTTTTACGCTAGACTAAATCATTAAGACTTCAGTTAATTTAGTAGGTCCTGGGCCCACTCATGTTCTGCCTGCTCCAGTAAGAAGCTTGTTCAGATTCTCAGTTACCTGTAGGAGTGAGAGGGTACACTGGATAATCAGCTGGCATGATGAATTTTTCTGTGATCATGAGAGTCCTACTTACAAATTCTGCAATGAGATTATAAATTAGGATTGGAATTTTTTTTCAGGAAAATGGATTTCAGCTTGCTGTATTTCTCTCTGTCTTGCTGACAGTGGCTCAAGGCACACTCAGTTGTACCACCTCCTAAGAAGCTGTGAGTTAGGACACTTGTGTTCATAAACTAGATCACAGAAAAGAATGTGATGTCTTATCTAGGAAAGCTTTGCTGTTAGAGTGTACAATTTTCGACTAAACCTGGGGGATATTAATGTGCTGTCTCATTAATAAAGAATAGTGTGTGAGCTTTTGTTGTGTTGTTGCTGTTTTAAAATGGTCTTTTTACTTACAGTATTCCTGAGAATCTACTTAAAAAGTTTTCCTTTTTGTTAAAAAAATGAGGAAGAATGATGAAGCCAGTGCTTATAAATTTTTCTCTGCCCTTAACTATAAAGGTGTCATTGTAGTCCACAGCCATGACTCATTATGTAAAATTGTAAACATTGAAATAATGCAAAATTATAAGAATAGAATCTTTGAATACTCCTTTATTAGCAAAAGTAGACAAAGTGAATTCAGGAACAGTTCAATGCCCCTTCCTAAAAATGCCTCTCGAGCTTGTATTTCTTGTTTTTATAGTGCTTTAAAGACTTGTTTTTATAGTGCTTTAAAAATTAGCTGTCAGTATCAGTTTTCAGCGTCCTTTGTTAGAATATATTATCAATTCTAAAATAGCTGATGCAAACATTTGTAATCAGTTAGTGCTTAATTTGGAAGTTTGTAGTGGGTTGTGTTTTCATGGTTTTGTTTTGGTTTTTTTTTTATTTCAGTGTTACTGAAATACTGTAACACTGGGTAATGGAACACAGTAGAACTTCAGGATGCATGTACATTAAGGGGTCTTTCATAGGTTTTAAAATTTGATTTGGATTATAATGAGGTGCTTTTATTACTACTTAACATCAATTCTTACACATTTCATCTAATGTGAAAGTTTTGGTTCATAAGTTGCGTTTATAGGCTCCAAATACATCTGTTGTTCTGTCTATGTACCAGTGATGGGAAAAGTGTAGGGTGTGAAACTGAGTAGGAGCAGTGCTCAGAGGATAGAAAACATTGTACTAATTTCAATTTATTTAAAACAATACATTTAAGGTTTCCAATGTTGAGAAATACAGTAATTGTAGTAGCTGCAGATGTTTGTCATATAGAGTGAAGTACTGCATATATTGCTACTTTACAGTAAAATGTATTGCTTCTTTTGGAAATCAAATACTGTACTCAAAATGGTAAAGGCATGTCAGGAGTCTCTAAATGTTTGTCTTTGTTGCATTATATAAGAGATTGACAAATTGACATATATATATGTCAATTATATAAGAGGATTTTGTTTCTGATAGTATTCTTCTCTTTTGTTTAAAATTAAACACCGAAACCCTTTTCATGTGTGCAGATTTTGTAAAGGAAAGTTACTTTAGACAATGCTGTAGTCTGCTACAAGAGAACAGTAATATTTTACTTAGGTGTATGGCTTTTTCCACAGACTACAATATGTTTTATGTTAGATTCTTATTGCCTAAAAAAAAGGTATTTTTTTTTTAATTTTATGTCAAAACCTACAGACTGGAATACTTATACCATACAAATACCTTTCCTAAAATCCTTATGTATCTTCTGTACTACTAGTAGTAATAATAATAATAATAAAATTCCTATAATCACAATAGAGTTAAGGCTGGATTTAAAGCTCCCTAAATCTGTGGGATCCACTGCCTTAATTCAGGTACTATCTGTCCAGTGGTTTCAGGGATCTTTTGGCTTTATTGTACATGCAGAGACTATCCACATGATGCACAACACCACAGATTCTGTGTCTGGAAATCTCAGACAAATACTCAAGTTCTGTCTAAACAAAACTTCTGGGTGAGGCAAAGAAGAGGTTATACCTGAGGAAACCTGCACTCGCAGTAGCTGTGACTCCAGCGTGTTCTGGTTCAATTCCTTTGAGAGAGATTTCTTTCAAATACAGACCTTCAATGATGTATTTGAGCATTCAAGGGCAGGTAAACTTTGGGGGTAAAATTTATATAAGCATTTTATAATAGTAGAGTGTTGTTTTTTACAGGATTGCAAAAGGATATATCATGATTTTATAGACTGAGTGTTGCCTGAAGTTGCAGGTGCAACAGCAACAGATTAATGCTTACAATATAACATTTTTCTAGCAGACACAGACTTGCAGTTCCTAGACTGTTCCATAAAGCAATAAAAAGAAAAAAAACAAAAACATCCCAAAACAAACTAACAAAACTACACAGAAAAAGAAGTGACAATTCTCTCCTCTGTTAAGGACAACTTTTCTCTTCTAACCAAAGGAGTAGAAAGATTAACAGACCACTGAACTGGATTATAGCACATATGGATCAAGCCATCTAAAATTATAGTCTTAGAGGATATGTAGTAATCAATGCTTAATTTTTCCACCGTGATTTAAAGTTACTTAATTCTTCATGTTTTCAAACATGACTATGCATGGGGACATTACGTTTCTGTTCTGCTTTCTAGTTATTCTTTCTCCCTTAACTGTAGGTTATTTTAATTCAGAGACTAAAATAGCAACTGTTGTAAAATAGAACCTTTTGAATCTTAGAAATAATGCTTCTGGGAAAGACGTTTCATAGAGGAATATACCTAGCTGGGCTTTTTCTTGTCAGAGAGTTTCATATGTGTCAAAATTTAAAAGAATTAAGTTTATTGTAATTTAGGGATTACTTCATTTCTTGATCAGCTGACGATCTGGGCACCTAGCTATTTCTGAAAACATTTGCACATCTTGAAGAATGCATTCTGCTTGCCTTTGCCTCCACCATTTGTGATTAATTTCCAATTAATGTTTGTAGTACCAAGATTGGCATACTTATGAAAGCTAATTGAAATTTTCATCCCTAAATTCAACACAAGTTGTGTTCCAAGCTTTTACTGTTGGGCCTTCTTTTTAAAGATAACCCCAGACATCATCTCTTCTTCAACCCCAAACTCATTGGTGCAAGATTGCTGCAAATGAAAGATTGTCTGTAAGGAGATTTAACCCAGGGATAAGAGTGAGAAACATAAGACTACAGGAAAGTGTTATCCTGAGGTTATCAATGATTGATTTTGCATCTTTGGGCATGCTACTGGAACCTCTAAAAGGTTTGAAGGTACAGCCAAGATGATCTGGATGATCTTAGATATCATGAAACAAACTTGCATGTTAGGAAGTAGGATGTGAGGGCTTGCTGTTCCCTTATTCATTATTATAATTAAAGCTGGAGATGCCTGTACTTTTGCCCTTTCTACCTATACAGTTCTTTAATAGGGAACCAACAATAGCAACACTTCTAGGGTAACTTCAGCTTTTTTTTTTTTACAGATTTGAGATGTCTGGAAAAATGAATTTCTTTCATATTCTAAAAGTGTACTGACATCTAGAAGTTATATGACATCATATAATCGTTTACTTCAAAGTACAAATCCTGGAGGTTTTTTATCTACACTGCAATATTTTTGTCATGCTCTAATTCACCTCTCCTATCTTCCAATTGTAAAACAAGGTAATTTCTGTTAGGATCAGTAATTGTTTATATATTCTACTGAGAAGCAAACACAAAGTGTCATGAAGAACTTGGAAAACTTAGGCAGATGCAGTGGTTATAAAAGCAAACAAAACATGGACATTTGTAAAGAATGGTAAAGAGTCCGTAAATGTTAAGAAATGTTAAGAAATCATTTTGAGTGAGGTCTCACAATTTATTTAATAGCCCTGTTATATATGACCACCTTGATAAGTGATACATACCAGAAACAGAAACACTTCTGAGCCGTTAAAAATGTGATCAAAGACCTAAAGAGACTTCTGGATGAAGACACTGAAAAATGGGCACTTACCTCAGAGCTACCTTAGTAAGAATGGCTATGACAGGTTTTTATTTCTGTAATCATTGCTCAGTTACTTTAATTTACTCTCTCATAATGAAGGAAAGGGGAGAATACATGAGGCAGCAGATTCCAAACAAATTTTAAGAACCTGTTTAATTTTAAAAGACACGACTGCCACAGAGCTCTTGGTCCACATTGTGGTTAAAAGGAATGTTGAGAAATGTGTATGAAGAGCTAGAGCAATCCTCTAAGCTTGCATACAGTAAGACAACTGATTTTTCTGGCATGTGCCAAACCTGTTCTTTGCTATAGAGTTGTAAGTTTTGCCTCTGGTCACTTTCCTGTTAAGTTCCCTTTAGCTGTTCCTTTTAGCTGTTTCTTTCCAGCTTTCCAGCTGCTGTCTACAAGGAGGTTCTATATTTGATCAGCAGACTGGATGCTAGTCCAATCTGATACCACAATTTACTGTCTTACCAAAGTAATTCAGATACCAAAAGATACAGTTATTTATATATGCCTGAACCTATAACGACTGCAATACAAATAAAAATAGAGCTAAACTGTGAAGTAGAGAAGGAAAAATGCCACTGGAAAAAGTAGCACTGTCTGCTCTCAGGATTTTTAAAATAAAAAAATCCTTCTTTTGTGCAAACAGATGCTTTCCCATGCAAATTATGAAATGCTTTTTTGTGCCTCACAGTGGGGGAAGAAAATATCTATTTCCATTTGTTGTCTCTCAATAGATTTTTTTCCTTCCTCCATGTAACTGCAGCCTTTTTGTCACTCTTACTGCATTGCAATTTTGGGACTTCAAAGCTGAATTTGTGGTTGGTCCTCTAAAGCAGAGTATTTGGAAACATGTTCAACTGTGAGGCTGAGTGGTGAATTTTTTTTTTTTTTTGCAGAGTCATGACTTTGAAGATTAAATTAGGCAGCAAAATCAGGATAAATGTTGTGCTATGGTGTGCAGAGTACCAGGGGTGTCCAGCTGAGGCACCAGTGAAGGCCCCAGTTGTATGAAAATGTAGACCCCCTAGGAATAATAGAGCAAAGTAAAATGTGAGGCCCTAGGTATCTGATTTTTCAGTTTTTCTGAAGAGTTTGAAGTAATTTTTGAGATATTCAGAGAATTTTCCAAATTCTGTGTGCTGCAGAGTGAAGAAGTCAAACCATAAACAAAGCCCTAAAAGCTGAACTGCAATTCCCTTTGTCTTACCATCCCATAAATATTGATTATTGCTGTTTTACCTTTTGTAACATATTTTTGTTTCTTTAGGATTGGATCTGTTGGCATTTTTCTTGTCGTTTTGTTTACTTTTTTTCTCTCTCTTCAAATAACTCTTCTCCATTTTTCTCTATTACTTTTCTTCATCACAGTACTTCATGCTTTCACTAAGCATGGCTTAATGTTTATGCAGTCGTGTCTGGTAAGAGATGCTTTATGGTGGTTTGAATGGAGAAGGAATAGATCATGTATTATCCTGTAGGTACCATTTTATGGGACCCACATTAGAATAATTAAGGAAGGAAGAAAGAAAAAGTAAGGAAGAGCCTATACTGTTGATGTTTATGAACATTAAAAGAAAAAGAAAACTACTTAAAATAGGAACATTACTGACTTTCCTAATGGCAGAAGAAGAAGTTATATCCAGTTTTTTGGCTACCAGATTATTTTATGGAATCGAGTTGTTTTTTTCTTACAGACATTATGGGAAATAGAATGCCAACATAAACAAAAGAGAACTGTCATGCTAGACTAAGTAATGTGAGATAACATTACAGTAGTTAGTAAAACTACTTTTGGCAGTATTATTGACAATTTGTTTTTTATTTATATTCTGGCACAGATATTTCATCATGGATATGTCTGTTTTGTATTAAAGTTTCATCTGTAAAATGATCTATTTATATGTGTGAATTAGCAGACTAGAAAACCTCACACTTTAAATCTCTTTGATTTTCTTGCCTCAAGCAATATACAAATAATCCTTTATGTTTTAAAAATACCTTCATTTATAGATGCCAATGAAAGTAGCAAAATTTTGTTTTAAATTGTTTGGTTTAACAATTTGTTTGGTTTAACCAAACAATTGTTTGGTTTCCAATACAGCAGTAACTGTATCTATCTCTGTGGATTTAATGTATCTCTGACAAAAACAGATTAATAAGTAAAACCAAATATAAACTAATTAAAATTTGAACTTTTTCAAGCTGTAAAAGTCCACACTTACAGTATATTAAAAAAGCTAAATTATTTCCTAATTGTGAGGGGAACTATTTTTGCCCCCGGTGAGACTCACTGTTGATGACCCTTGGATTTGGTCAGAGAGGTAAAAGAGTATTACAAATTAAAACAAGCAATTGGGGAACATCAGTATTGCTGCAAAATATGGTTAAGTTTAGAAGAATAAGGGGAAACACAAGCAATATGCAGCCAAAATGGAGGCTGTGCAGCTGTTGCTCTTTCTTTCAGTAAGTTTAGCTGGTGCAATGCTTAATTGAATTGGGCTGTATATTTGTCAGAGTTTTGCCCTTTACTCCCATGGAGTTTATCAAAACAGATTTTGATACTCCTTCAGTGAATTTCTGCCTATTTGTCAATATGGCTGACCACAGTGAATGTGTAATAGAAATAGTACTCTCTGATAGCTTGGGCTTATCATGGCATGCATGAATGTCATTGCCTAGGCAGACTCTGACCTGAGCTAGCTGTGTGAGATTTGAGGAGAAACACTCCTGACCAATGAGAAACTGAGCCTCTCTTCAGTAGTAAGCAAGGAGAAAAAAAAATAGAAAAAAGGAAATTTATGGGTTTTTTAATATAGAAGAATATCAATAGGGTAAGTTAGTATATTCCAACAGATGATCCTCCATGGAAAATAGTTTGACAACCCATTTTTGCTCATTTATGATCTTACTATACACTTGTTGCTATATATTTTGTCTGAACAGACCTGTACATCAGCTTGTCAGCTTTATCTTCCCATTTTCTGATGTTATCAGGTGTCATCCATAAACTCAAAGGATATCATGCTGACAGAAAAGATATTACTAAGCTGAAAGCCTTTCTGTCTCTTTTTTGTTTGTTTTTGCTCCTCTTCCTCTCCCTCTGCAGGAGTGAGAAAATTGGTGCTAATAGGTGCTTTTCCATCTGTCTGTGAAGCACTTGGAAGATTACAGTACAGTAGGCTGACAGTTGGCTGCAAGATCTAAAGGAATTCTCTCTTTCATAGACATATCATAGCTATTAACCAGTGCCAGAATACAGAAGTTTTGTGAGGCAGTGATTTGCAGACATAGATAATTGTCTTAAAAACTCAGGAACTGTAAAGCAGTGTTGTTCGCAGCTTGCAAGTGCTCTTTTATCACCTGATTGAGAGCACCATCTAAAAAATCACAGCTTTGTTAAGTGACCTAATGTAATCACAATAACAAAACTAGTTCAAGATAATAGTTCTTTAGTTTTAATTTAAATACTATATAGATGTTACTTGTAGTCCTGAGCACCATTGCAAAACACAATTTTCTGTCCATGTGTGTGCTATGCCTTAGAATCTATAACTACAGACATGTTATTGTGATGCTTTTGAAATTATTTTGGGAAGATGGTGTGTTTTGGCTGTAGAATTAAGGGCAAGTAATACCAGCAGTAGAATTATCAAGACAGCTGGCCCATTTCAAGCCTTATTCATAGAATGGTTTGGGTTGGAAGAGACCTTAAAAATCATCTAGTACAACCTCCCCTGTGATGGGCAGATACACCTTCCACTAGACCAGGTTGCTCAAAGCTCCATTCAACCTGGCCTTGAACACTTCCAGGGATGGGGCATTCACAACTTCTCTGGGCAACCTGAGCCAGTGCTTCGCCACCCTCATAGTGAGGAATTTCACTCTATATCCGATCTAAACCTACCTTCTTTCTGTGTAAAGCCATTACCCCTTGTCCTGTTTTATGTGCCCCTGTATTGCCCCTCAGCACCAAGCAGTAGATAATACATGAAGAGGTCTAATATGTCTGTAATGTGGTTTTCTTGTTTAGCAGAATTATTCTTGATTTAGATGAGCATGAGTTCAGTTCAAAGTTGTTTAATGTGAATGGGTGTCCAGAGTAGGTAGAATTATATTACGCCTGTAATATAGCAGTTGAATGTAAAAAAATCCCATTTTTACTC
The DNA here is from genome assembly GCA_013397565.1 of Ptilonorhynchus violaceus. NCBI lineage: Eukaryota > Metazoa > Chordata > Aves > Passeriformes > Ptilonorhynchidae > Ptilonorhynchus > Ptilonorhynchus violaceus. Next base: position 322,495 of record VZRJ01003859.1, read on the forward strand.
TTTAAGCAAAAGTGTTAAAGTACTTCTGGAGGTGGGGAGAACAATAAATTAAACCTGGCAGGTTTAAGAAGTTGAGCTCTAGGTGGTGGGTGTGGCATGAACCGTGCAGATGGACACGTTGATGACTGGAGTAAAGTACGGTACAGCAAAAGCTAAAGCATGGTTTGGGTGGAGGGAAGTATGGCTCACTCTAAAGCTATGCTAAAGAGCAAGGAACATTTGCTTAAATGGATGGCTGCAAGGTTTTGTGCCATAAAGACACTCTGAAGCAACCCTGAGTCACTTATGCAATTAAGGGATACTCAGATCCCTGAACATGAATACTTTGAATGTATTCTTTGTAAAAGTGGCTTATTATTGCTCACAGGTGTAATGAGGAGCTCAGAATTGCTAAACACAGTCCGGAGAGGCATATAGTTCCTTATGTCTATCTTTGAGTTTTTTAATTTTGGCTGAAAGTATATTTCTTATATTTGCCTTCTATACTGAGTATTCAGAAAAAAAAGAAAAAAGCGTGTTCTTTTGAAATTGATCAATAACTGATATTTTCTACCTATAAGCCTACCTGAAGAGTTGAATATAGAGAATATAAATTGAAGTCATTGACAGAGCAGACATATTTTGAGAATATTAAAAGAAGAAAATGGAAATCCTTCTTTCAGATATTGATTGCTGTGATGCTTATAAATGGATTTTTGTTCCTTCTTTTCTGTTTGCATTTTCAAGCAGACACTGTGACTGATCCTGCATGAGGGAAGAAAGAGCTGGGAGCAGGGGCAGCAGGAGTGCAACTTGCACTAGCCAGGCAATGAGAAAGATAGATTGTGTGAGAATCACTCTGCAGGGTTCTGAATCTGATGGGTGGAATATGAATTTATTCTTATAATGGTGAAAGAACATTTTCGTGGCAGCCAGTGTTTTGAGCCAATAGTAAAAGTAGCTGTTTTGTAGTGAAAATTATGCTGTAATTATGTTAAACATAAAGTAGTAAGTATTGTAGGAGTGGACATCCTAATAGTAATATTAATCAAAATATTGTTATTATTTGTCTGCTTTGGGTTGTAGAAGTGATTGTTAGTTATTTGATTATGTTTCATTTATTTTAATTTATTTTTTATGTTTATTTTTATTCACAAATTTTTTATTAATCAGAAGCATTAAAATGCTTTCTAATGAGAACTTTGTCTTTAATTGGACTACCAAATGCAGGCAACAAAAAGCATTGTATTATGTGAAACAGAGACTGAATTAATAACTTTGAATTCTCTCTCAATAATAGATACATAATTATTAAAAAGTAAACCAATACCCTACCTTGTACTTTTGCAACTGCAAAACGTGCGGATACATAGGACCTGCATTTAAGTGATGCTAATCAAATCGAATTATTGGAGTTTGCTTGCTATTAGGGAATTTTGGATTCCTGTTCAGCAAAGTACTAACAATGTAAGACATGATACAATACTCTGATTATTAGATGCAGTTCGTAAAATTATCTCTATTGAGTGAAGAGCACTATTTTCTGTCTTAAAAAAAAGGGGGTTCTGCTTTACTAAATAATGTGTAAAAGAAAAAAGAGATTATTTTTGCTTCTGTGTTACCTGTTTTGGAAAACGTTTAAAATCTCTGCTTTCTCTTGGAACACAAATTGATGTCTTTCTCCAATAGAGGTAATACATAGTGAATGTATTTATATTCAAAAAGGTAAACTCTGCAAGGCTGAGTATATACACAAAATCTATATAATGTTCTGTCTTTCCAAGATTGAAAATAATAGGTTTGAAAAGTGTTTAGTAATTCTTTCAGCTTTATAAAATGAAAACAGTTCTGAGAAAAGGTAATAGCTCTAAGAGAAATGATTAAAACATTGCATTATGACAAGGTCAAGCACTTAGATTAGCATAAAAAGCACTTATGAAAGACATTTGCATATCTTGGCAAGTGATCAAAAGGTGAAGTCTAAATTCATAAGTTAATATACACTATTAAAAATCTTTCTAAAATAATACATAATTGCTTTACCAAAGTGGAGAGTGTGTGTGTGTGTGTATGAATTTCAGTTTCTTTTGTAATATTGCATATATATCAACTAAAATATGTATTAAATTCTTTGAGGCCTCAATTCTGTAATCACTTAAAATAGTGAGTATCACATGTAGTCACTGAAGCTATTAAAATCTTCTCAACTTTATTACTATAAATTTCTGTTGTGAAAGATTTAACTATTTTAGTGAGAGATGTCATGGAATTTTTAAGATTTTACAGATTAAAATAATAAAACTTTTTTTTTTTAGTAACACGTAAGTAACTTTGTAAGTTAGGAGATCCTTAAATCTTACTGTCTGTTCGGTGAGTAAAAATGCATATATCCACTGAAAGGAAACAAGTCCTGTTTAGGTCAGTACTTATATGAAGTGGAAGAAGTCCTCTAACAACTTGAATTAGGAAAAACTGTTGATAAGCTTAAAAATTATGAAGTTGATATTGCCAAGGTAATTTTGTATGATCTCTAATATGTGAAAACAATATATAGTAAAGGAAGCATCTTTATCATTTAAATGACAATATATTTTCATATAGTTTCAAAATAATTGAAAGACCTTTCTCTGTGACTTTACTGTTCTCCAACTCCTATGTTGTAGGCCAAAACAACTATGCTGAAGAGCCAGATTAGACATTCTGTGATCAGTGAATCATTCCACGTGTAAATGCCTGCTTCTTCCAAGGTTTTCTTCCAACATAGGCTTAACTTGTGAAACTATCCTTGTAATCTTTGCTCTCTGGACCACTTTATTCAAGCAGTTTTTACAGGGCATAAAGGCTGTGTAAGCAGGATACATGCTGTCTAAAAGTATAAAATTATTTATTGCCAAATAGACGCAATATTTAGCTAGGACTAATTTGCTGTTAGACTATATGTGAAGATGCTCTCCACTTCTTGCCAGATACTCAGTGGGTCCATGCTGGCCAGACAGTTCCAGGTAAACATGTGTTGACTTCTGTGGCTCGTTGAAATGGGCTGATCCTCGGTGTTGTTTAAACTTCTGTCTCTATTTTCGCTTTTATGATTTTATAACTTTTCATACTTATGGCTTGCTTTCCCTCCACCCTTGACTGACCTTGTGTCAGCAATCTTAGTTCTGTCTGCAGTTTTACCTTTCTTATATTGCACGGTTTCACTCGACATAATTTCTGATAGCTCTTTCCCTCAATTTAGTAGTTTCCTCGGAAGTGTGTGCCAAGGTTATTCATCCATGCCATATTACAGCCTCAGTCCTTAGGAGGAAAGCTAGGCACTTAGCTGTTAGTTACCTGGGAAATATATGTCGTTCTTCCCTGTTCTCAAGGGAAGTCTGAACTGCTGATACTCCTGGGATGATGTTGGTGCTTCATTGACCAGCATGTCTAGATTTCCTAGAAACAGTGAAAGTATGGTTTATGCTCAGCTCTTACCTTTAGAGGGTGAGTCTAAAGGTAAGACAGCCTTTAAGGTAAGGTAAGACAGTCTAAAGGTTTGACAGCCTCTGTGGCTCAGGACTTCCAAGTGGGATTTGTGGAGTAGACAGGAATAAAAGTGAAAAATTTCACGAAAGTCATACAGCAAATGAGAAAGTATGGTTTAAAAATGGTAAGTACTAGTATCTTTAATAGTCTCATTATCTAGGTATTGTTTATACTCATGTGCCTCACTTGTTTCTCTTGAAGTAATTTTGTGTTTTTTTAATTTAAACAGATACTGTGATAGAGTTATTACAGGTGCTAAAGGACTACTTGCATCTCTATCTTCAGAAAAATCTGAGTGCATGGTTTCTGTGACAGAAAATGAGGTCTGTTATATACATGAATGCTTTCCACACCTCCAGCATTTGCTAAGCAAAATCTGCTTCAGCAGATATGTGGTCACATGTATGTGACCAGTTCTAGTTAAATATATAGGAAATGCATGGAACTATGTCAGATCTGTAGTAGGCATATCCATATGTAATGTTGGACAGGAATTTCAACCTGAATGGACCTCTGCAAATCTGTAGATGACACCAGGGTGAGGGGTGCAGTTGACACACCTGAAGGACACGGTGCCATCCAGAGGGACCTGAACAAGCTTGAGAAGTGGGCCCATGGGAATCTCATGAGGTTTAACAAGATGAAGTGTGAGGTTCTGCACCTGAGTCAGGGCAGCCCCCAGTATCAACACAGGCTGAGGGATGAACAGATCAAGAGCAGCCCTGTGAGAAGGACTTGGGAGTGCTGGTGGATGAGGGGCTGGACATGACTTGGCAATGTGCACTTGCAGCCTGGAAATCCAGCTGTGTCCTGGGCTGCAGCACAAGCAGTGTGGCCAGCAGTCGAGGGAGCTGATTCTCCCCTTCCACTTCATTCTTGTGAGACCCCACCTGGAGTGCTGTATCCAGCTTTGGGGCCTCCAGTGTAAGAAGGATGTGGACAGGATGGAGTGAATTCAGAGGAGGTCTGCGAAGATACTCAGAGGGCTGAAGCACCTCTCCTGTGAAGACAGGCCAAGAGAGCTGGGGTTGTTTAGCCTGGAGAAGAGAAGGCTCTGGGGAGACCTTGTAGTACCTCCTAAAGGGGGTCTGCAAGAGAGCTGGAGAGGGACATTTTACAAGGGCATTTGATGACAGGGCTGAAAGATAGTAGGTTTAGATCAGAGAGCAGAAAAAAATTCTTCACTATGAGGGTAATGAGGCACTGGAACAGTTGTGTTCACCACCGTTCGACTGTTCGCCAAGGCCAGTTGTGGATGCTCCATCCCTGGAAGTGTTCAAAGCCAGGCAGGATGGGGCTCTGAGCAAGCTGGTCTAGGGGAAGGTGTCCCTGCCGATGGCAGGGGGATTGGAACAAGATGATCTTTAAGGTCGCTTCCCACCTAAAACATTCTATGCTCCCATGATTTCTGTGTTGCGGTGCAGTCTTTGGTGTTTTGTCTCATTAAGATGTTACACTTGCTAACTCACTCAATCTAAATAAAGCGGATATTATTCCAGGAAATTTTGGCAGCATAACTTAATTTTTTTTTTCTTTTTTTTTTAGTACATAAGGCTGGTTTAGATTTTAGTTTAATGTATAGATGTATAGAATAAATACTGATTTCCTTGCTTGGCAAACAGAGAAAGAAAGGTACTGGAAATAATGAAAAGGTATAACAGCAAGGCAAGGAACTATCTTAAAGTCTAAACTTGTCTTTTAAATAGTAAGGGTATCTGAAAGGAGGTAGTGAGTATTTATGTCTTTATGATACCTACTTACTTCTGTTCTCTGGTGCAGGTGAGTAAATAGCAATTTTTTTACATGCACAGAAATAATTGTTCTTCAAAATTCTGAAATAATTCTGAGTATGTATGCTTAGTGATCCCTACAAAAATGGTAGATCATACATAATTTTCTAATCTAATGTCTTTGGCCCAGATGTTGGGAAAAAACAATATCTGAATTTGTGTAATCTCACATACACCTGCTAAACACTAAGATTGGTTATCAATAAATACAAATGTCTTACCAACACTGTTAATTTAAAGTAGCTAAAATGTATTTTATTTTGGTTCCCACATTAATCTTACTAATTTTTTTGGTCTCTGTTTTATTCGGTTATTGTTAGTTTGTTCAGATGGATTTTTCTCCTCTTTGTAGGAGTACTGCAAGGTAAAAAAAAAAAACGCGTGAAAATAATATAGATATATTCCAAAGGACTGGCAATAATGTATCGGAAGGTTTTTGACATTTGAAAGAAATATCTTAGTTTATTGACAATTATAGTTTTCTTCCAAGAGGCTTCTATGAAAAGGCAACTTTGAAGGAATTTCAGGCAACTCTAAAGAAAACAAATTAGATTTATGATACAAGTGTTTTTCTGATTATGTTAATCTGACACAGCCTGATTGTGTCCCCCAAAGGCCATGGCAAAACATAATCAGACAGACTTTCTAAATTGGAATAACTCTAAAATCTCCTAAAGATGCAAATGTAGTTATCAGAGAAGAATTACCAGAGTTCTTTCAAAGATTAGTTTTTAGTAACTCAGGGGTTTTTTTTACCAGTTTGTATTTGCAAAAATATGTTTGAAGATTATCAAATCTAGCTATAAAATATCATTTTTCAATTGAATTGGGCACTCATGTATTTTATAGATATCATTAAATAAGTAATGTCACCTAAGAGTTGCTTGAGGCTGAATTTTAAATGGGTTACATTAAGTATTCTCAAAGTATTTGCAGGCACAATCACTGTGTATACAGGAAGGTAAGTTTATGTATGCAAACAGGTACATAGGCTAGAGTAATTGGGCAGATTGGCTAATTATGTTTCTAGACAGGCATGCACAGTTGGTGTATGCAAATTAATGCAATCACAGGCATTGCTGGTAAATTAAGCCCATATATTTAATTTTACCCTTTAGGTGTCAACAGTATCAGATGAGGCGGAGCTTGCATATTCAGTAATAGTTATTTTATTACAAGACAGGTACCAAAGCCTTTTCAGGAACTTTTTAGTGGAAGAGGCTGACTTTCACATGATATCATATATTTAATGTGATAACATACTAACAAGTGCGCGAACATTTATAGTGATTGCCGTAGAATCACTAAATGAAATGGCAAAATTCTATTAGCTGCATATTGCAGTGATCTGGGTTTTCTTCTTGCGTATTGAATTATAATAAATACAAGGAAGAAACAAGTGAGTTATTCACATGAAATAACCGCCTTGTTTGCTACTTTTTTCGTGTCTTAACATTTTAAAATGTAAATATATATTGCTTTATCTGCATAGCTCATGTAAGTAATAAGGAATCACATGTACAGTAGTTAAGTTTTGTACGTTATTTCAGGATATTGTTAACATATATCAATGATCTTACCTAAAGATAATTTTTATCATCACAGTAGTTTCTCAGTTATTTCCATGTCAATAGTTTGTGTGTGTGCTCATTGCCTAACTGTAAAAAAAATAACCCCATCACCTGGTTGCAAAGAAATAGTCAACAGAAACAAATCTGATGCAGTTAAATAATGGTGAAAGGAAGTGTTTGAGTATATAAGTAAAATGCATTATTCAGGTATTTTATGAAATGCACTTATCTACCATAACTAGCATTAAAAATATTTTTAATTGACTTTTCATATTTGCCTGTCATCTCAGTGACAGACAGTCAGAAATGGCTGTTCAGCAGCTTTGATAAAACAGTCCAGTTCTAGCATCATTGTACTAAGGCTTCTGAATAGATATCCATAGAAACCATTTTCATGACCAGGTATCTTTGGACTGATACCTTCAAAGTATCATTTTTTATGATTTGTTTGTCATTGTACCTGTTGTTACAAGTTTGGAAAAATACAGATATATCTGTTTTTTACAAAACTATTATTAGTTATATAGAAACCAGATTTTGATAACGGTGATCTGCTGATGGTCTCAGGGGAGTTCTGTGTAAAACAGGCAACTGGATGCTCTTCACCTTAAATGCGTATGCTGGGACGGTTTGCATTTAAAAGCCTAACAAAGCAGAGGTTAGTTGAGAGAAGGTAATCTGTCTGACTACAGCAAATATTTTCTGTTTTCTTCGTACCTCTCCACTCATCGCACAACTGCAATTTCTACACTGTGGGCCTGTTCTGTTTTCCATCCTCCTTGCGATCCTTTCTGAGACACATCACTTTCTTTAACTTCAGGTGATTTTACTTCTCTTCGTCTTAAAGGAGGTGGTTTTTCCCTTTCTCTGTCTCTTCTCGTCTTTATTGAGGGCATGTACAAGGGTGCATATATACTAAAAAACTAAGTACCGCTAGTCCTTCCTTTGATCTGTTTTAGGCACCTACGCCAACTGCCCCTGTGTGTCTCACTAATTCTGCTTCCAGTTTCTGCTTTTTGCTGATGTCAATGACCTTCTTTTTGTTGATGTCTGGAACTTTTGCTATTGATTTGTACAGCATTTTAAAGTTTTTGTACAGCATTACTGTACCTCTGATAAACAGAACTTGCATCAGGTTGATAGTTGGGAAGCTGGTCCTGTCAGTAGCCTCAGGCTACTGGGGCACTTCTGGATAATTGTGAGCTATAAAAGTAAGAAGTAAGAGAAAAATGCAGCCATCTATATAATCTTGCAGCCATCTATATAATCTAATGATGCTGGAAATCATGTGAATGATTGGAAAACTCTCAGTCAAGTGAAAGGAGCAGAAATAGTCCGATTATTACTATATATTTTGCATAAGCAAAGATACAATTCAACTTTATTTTACTGCAATAGAAATGAGGAGGTTTTTCATCTTCAAGTTATGCAACTCATCAGAAACGATTGTTATTTATTCTTAATTTGGGTGATATGTTTGAATTATTTCCTTTTTAATACTTCCTGGTGGACATAAAAACTTCCTGTGTTAATATTTTTTCACTAATTATGCTACACATAACTGAAGCTATTACTGGCTTTTCCAACAGTAGCTGACAGCTTCTGTGTGCAGCATTTTAGGTTCCTGTGTACACAGTACAAAATGTTCACAGCATAACCTGAATGTAAACTTATATGATTTCCATTATTTTTTTTTTCTTCAAAAAGACCACATCTACCAGCCAAAACTATGCACAGCATAAAAACATTAGCATAGCTTGGAAATGGGCTTTTGTTTTTTTGTCATCACCAGTTTACTGTCAGGTGTGTGCTTTTAGGCTTTTATTCTGCTCATTACAGAACCACAGGATGAGGAGTTTATATTCTCATGTTTCTTTTTATTCCTCCAGACAAGTTCTTCTCAAACATTGATTCATTACTAGCAAAATAGTTCTTGATTATCTGTAGGTGAACCAATATAAAAGAGTTCTGCTCCATTAAAGAATATTTGATTTGAGATTTTATAAGTTAGAACATTTACGTGTGTCCTGATAAGTCATTGCTGTATGCTAAGTGGAATCAATTTTAGATTTCTCGTTAAGATCCCAAGAAGAAAACACAGTATAAAAATCATGCGTTATTGTTTAATTTTTTTATTTATATACAAGAAGTTACTATATAAAGCATGCTTTTAGGTCAGTCTATGGGCAGCTCTCATAAAGGAGCTGTTTCAGGATACAGTGGCTGCTAAATGCTTTCTTAGTTGAAAAAAAAATGGAAAAATTAAAGAATAAATATTAATTCAAAGCTACAGAGAAAAATTGTGTCTGTGTGAAGATGGCCACAAACTGAAAGCTTCAAAAGTATTGTGAAGAAGCTTCAGTAACTTATTTTAGACTTTTAGGCTGACCCAGTATAGCTTTTTCCTAAGTTAAAATGATCCATCTAGCTCTACATATCTGTTTATGTGAGGATACACATATATGCTTATGTAGATTGATTTTGTGCTCCAGTGGATTTGCTTTGTCTTCCTCTTTGAACTTTCATTGAGTGTCAACTGAGTTTTGCAGATTGTAAGCAGTAGAAGGCAATGTTCAAAGTGGGGCAAACAGTACTCTGAAGGACCACCTACCTGTTACTATAGAAGTTTTTAATATATAGTTCTTTAAAACTTAAATGTTGGCTTGTTAAACACCTGTTACAGTTCTATACATACTGTTTAATAATACAACAGTTCTATTCATACTGTTTAATAATAAAAAGAAGAGTAAGTGCCACATAAATCAAACATCTTTCACTGACATCACCAAAGCATCGTCTTAATCATCTTTTTCTACTGATATGTCTTAGAAAGTGAAATAATATGCAGGCATCAAGTATCACCACAGTGAGTAATGTACAAAGCTGACCAAGTTTATACCAAAGACATTGGCAGCTCTTTACATAGAAGAAAACTTTATGGTTCAAATTATGTATGGCTTACTGTTTGTAAAGGCTCATTAAAATACCCTGAATATGTTCTATTTTTACTACTGCTTATCAGAATTACATACTTTTTGTTTACTTACAGTATGAAAGAGGCTGGTTTAGGCCATAAACAGTGGAGGGGTGGTCCCATTTCATCAAACTGCAAGCAGTGTCCAGTAGTTTATACCAATCCTGTTTGTGGATCAGATGGTCACACATATTCTTCTCAGGTAAGAACTGAATAAAGAACTAAATTAATCTTTCATTGTTCCAGTCAATTCCAGCTCTTGGAAAATAAAATACTGTATTATAACACAAATCAATATTTATTTGTTCTGGCTAAAATATATATTGCAGACTGCAACCTACAACAATTCTAGTGTATTGTATGATGTAAAAGCAAAATGGTAGCAAATCCTAAGCAGTATAAACCAATAATACCCTGAGTAGCATAGTGTAAGTGTGCTCCACAACGTAGCGGAGCTGCAGGTTGAGTCTTTCTGTGACAGACACCGTGGCAGGGTTTTGAGTAAGCAAAAAAGTGTTGTGTGTCCCCAGTCTGGGGTAGGATAGACATGTTAAGTCAGATTTTCCACTTCAGCATTGAGTGTGTGCTTCAATAATTGTTGCATATCTTTCCTTGCAACAGTATTTTGAATTTTAAGATCATAATCAAACCTTCCTTCTGTAGTTCTGAACCCTCCTGTCTTTTCTGTCATATTTATTTGGACACAGAATAATAATTTTAAAATGTTACTGTCGGTTTGCCTGGTCTTGTTTGGATGAAATATTTTGTGCTGCTCCTGCTGAAGTCCAGAAATCATGGGACTGCATTAGTACTGTGCAGAGGTGAAACTGTGAAATGGAGAGACTTCATAATGCTGAAAACAAATTAATTTGTTTAGCATCGTTCTTTAAAACTTTCATCAGAAGAATGCTCAGCCATTATTAACAACTGAGTCATCTCTAATAGAAAAAAGTTTGGGCTTTTGATGAATCCATTTTTCTCAGAAACAGCATGCGATTCCGTAGTGTGAAGGGAGCTACTGTATTCTGTCTTACTGACACTGCATCCTTACACTAACAAATTGTTTCATTAGTGGATAATATCCAGTGCTTCAAAAGAAGTATAATAATAGATTAAATTGATGGAGATGGAAGAGCTCTGTGTTATTTATGAAGAATAACTGTTATTTATGAAGAAAAAATTCCATATAGCATTTTAAACAAAATATTTTTAGGATATTTCCCAGTATCTAAAGGTTTTTAGAGTTACCATTTGCTGTGTTGAATTTTTGTTTTTTACCATAATCACAGACTAATCACATCTGAAGTTTACACATCTGTAATCACATAGGAAGTTTACAAAACAGAATGCTTCCAGGAGTGATGGGATGTTGCATTGAACACATAAAATATCCTCTCCAAGGATATTTTATTCTTGATAAAATAAAAACATCAGATATAACTAGTGCTTCTTAAACCCTGACAAATCTTAGGTTTTATCCTAAATCTTACATTAGAAAATGTTTTTACTACTAACTTGAATATTTAATTATAGGGATTTGTCTCAAATCCTAGTTTTCCTTTAAAGAAAGCAATTAAAAATTTTCTAATGCTTACATCAGGGTATCTGAGGCTCTATACATGAATTTTGGACTGTTTGGCTTAGCAAAAAAATAATTCCTTTCAGTGACAATATGACTTTAATGAAAAGTATTCTTATTTTCATTAGCTATAATCTCCTGCTTATTTTTCTATGAGCTAGAAGTGTGCTGGCATCTTACTAGACATTAGGTGATGCTGTCATTAGTATTTATTTTGCCTTGCCATTGCAAAGGTTCAGTCAGTCTTTTTGTCTTGAGGCTAGGCTGCAAATAAATATCATACAGATGGTAGTCTCTACAATTTTACAATTTAAATAGATGAGGTAGATAAGTTAATACAGATAATATTGGATGAGCAACTTTTTTTTTTTTAAATACTGTATACTGGATTCATTACAATCTCTCCCTCTGTTCTTCCTAATGTAGTATAAAAATCACCTCGTTTTAACCTCATTGCTTATTTCCTATTTTACCATATAGCAGTGCTGTATTCTAAGTAGTCCTATAGCTAGAAGTGACCTTTGTGGCCTCTCATGGTCTGGTCTGGAGCAGGTGTACAAAAGTCTATAAATATTGATGAGATGCAGATATTTTTAAATCAGTTCATGTGTTAAAGGTGAAGCTGTGCTTCTCAAACGAAATGATGAGAAGTGAGTGGATTAAATAGACACACTGTGCTTCCATTCCAGTGCATTGTCAGTGCAGTAGTACCTGTATCCTACCTCTGTTCCTTACATGCAAACAATGCAGAAATACCATAGCATTAGAGAGGTTTTGCAGGGTTGTCCTTTTGTCTTCCACTACCTTGTAATGGTAGATTTCAAATCTAAGCTTATGGCAGCAAAATGCTAAAAAAGTTTATTACCGCGGAAGATCTGTATTAGACTATAAATATTTATTTTTATTTCTTTTCAACGATGTGAAGATTTCATATTCTATGATGCCAGTTGCATCAAAACAGAGGTCCTTGCCAGGTTATTTCAAGAGCATTGTTTTTAAAAATTGACGTAAAGACAAATATTTGTGTTCCTGTACTCCAGGCAAAGTTTAGTTTCATTGTGTTCTCAAGCTCCAGTAGGAGTTTTTACAGCAATTTTCTTGCATTTAGAATGCATTCATCAATGACTCTGGAAAATTGTGTAATATATTTTCTGAAAATAAGTCATTAAACAGTAATAGTATTGTAGAACACAGCCAGGCAGTTGACAGTTGTCAGATGGATGCTGTTTTGGGAGTACACCCTCGCTTTTCAGGACAAGCCCATGCAAATGCTTGTATTAAGTTATGTAACTATGGGTGTTTCATACATGTGCTTTGCTTTGTAGAGCAAACAAACAAACAAACAAAATAGGATATAAAAGGTGAACTATCTAGAAAAAAATATTATCTTCTAAACTGAGCTTTTCTGGAGTCAGGTAGGGATGTTTTGTTTTCCGCTCATTTTAGCAGTCCAGATTAGGTTTACTGTGTTGTCAGCCCACAATTAGTCTCATGCAGTCAGTGTAAACAAAAAGTAGCAGGTGTAAGATATTTGTTATTAGCATTACAATAATGTAGAAACAAGAATATTACATGGTGAAATGTTGAGTAATCAAAGTGAACATTAATCATTGTGTGAGAAGAAATTCAGTATAAAGAGATCCTGCCATTTCCTTGGCAGGGTGGTGGTACAGTTTTTACTTAATAGCCTTTAAATAATACTGCATGTGTTCTGTGGCTGGTCGGGTTTTACCTTCTGCATTTCTCTAAACTTTGGCACTTGAAAGTGCAGTATGCATTTTTACACTAGGAATTCTCAAATGGTGCTGTAGCATAGGGCTTGGGTACCCCTATGTACTTGACATTCTCCATGAAAAACACATGTATGGCTTTTGTAGCCTGCTTGTAGCTTCATCTTTCCTGGGATTATTAGAACGGAAATGAAAGGATATGAAGTGCAGCTCAGATGAGGTGTTTTGTGGCAGCAAACCACCTGCTGCCATTCTTTTACCCAGGGAAGCAACTCGCTGCTGTGCAGCGCAGGTTGTAAAGCTGGTGTAACTGTGGATGAGCTGATGATGCTCAGACTTGGATGCTTCTCTTGGAATAATTCTCCCATATTGCACTGTATTATAACTCTATTTTCTGAAAAATTATGAAGAGGAAAAAAAATATAGTCATGCAGATGAATTTTCTTTTGAGTGGATTTTGCATATTTTGATTACAGCTCTGATATTTAGTATAATAGGCTGAAGTTTTCTCTCTTAAGTGGAATGTGGTTGACAACTAGTCCTGCTATAACAAAATCTAACCTTAAATAAGATCAATGAACAGTGTTTTCAGTATTTTGAAAAGAAAACAGCACAGGAATAAATTAATCTTTAGATTATGCCTGTTGCCCCATGATTTTATTCCAGAATCACTTTGGCAGTTCTGTTGTTAGCAACAAGTCGCTCAAGGTGGCTTCATACTAATAGTGAACTTTTTATGAAATGTCTTTTCTCCTACCTATGAAAGCTTTATGTTATCAATGACACCCCTGTATGTATAAATAGCAATAAAAAATCATGTTTTGCAAAAGTAATGGGCCTAAACTAGCTTCTCAAACTAAGATGCAAACTGTATAGAAAGTAGTCAGAAAAGAGGTTATGAATTCTTGAAAAACTACACAGACAGATACGTGGATTTAGATTTTTTAAATATTCAAATACTTTCTTCAGTCTCCCAAATTATGATTCATTTCTGTTAGGAGGGTTGAAAGAGAGGGGATAAAATTGCACTGTGTGAAGGGGTGACTTTAATAGTGGTTGTTTATTCAAGCTTCGTTTATCATTTTGCACGAATCTGAACTGCTAGATTTTTATTCTCAGGGCATCCCATATTTAACATTTTTCTTTTTAGAATCATTGCTGTCTTTATTCATTTCAGGTATTTTTGAGACTTTAATAATCTGTATGTCTTATGTTTGGTATAAGACACACATAAACATAAAAAATATGTATTGACATTTTTAATCTTTGTTATTTTAAGGATTGTGATTTTATAAAAGTTAAATTGATTTGCATGTAGTAATTAGCATATTGTGAGCTTTCAGGTCACATGCCTGAGCTGTTGAAAGTTCTTTTCTACTTCAGAAGAGATTGCTAGAAATAGAATTGCTATTACAAAATAGATATCTATTTTGTAATAGTAAATTAAAGTATTTTTCACAGGCCTGATTCAATGTATGTCAGTCTTACTTCTTAAATTGGGCTAATCCACTATGCCTTTCCATTTTTATCTGCCTTGTTACTAAGCAATCTGCTGTAGATTTAACTGTCAGTTGAAACGTAGCCAAAAATAATAAGGTTAAATCATTGCCTGCCATCTTTAGTAATAAAATAATGTAATCTTTTTGAAATAAATTGTTTGACAGCATGCAGGTCTTTACTTTTGGAGCTGGAAGAAGCAGCTTCTTCCAGGTGCTCTACCAGCACCAATTTGTTTTTCTAATAAGAGTAGATCTTGTCAAAAGGGACATCTCAAAATTAAGACTTGTGTCTCTAGCCCAAGCAACACCCAGCCAAAATCATCCTGTTCAAAGTGGAAAAATTTAAAACCTTCTACAGACCAAATCCGTGTTGTACTGTTACAATGAACTTGTGGCTGAGGTACACTGGCAAATAAAACAAAGCTGTTGGCAAATGAAAAAAAAAACGAAAAACCAACCAACCATGGCTAGCCCTACTTCTGCCCCATTCTCTCCCCTAAATAACCCCACAAACAACAAAAAGCCCCAAACAAAAATCCTGTAACACATTTTATCTTTATCGCTATTTATTGGTCAGTCTCATTCAAGAAAAGTTTATCTTGCTTGATTGATCCTGGAGTATACTTTGGATCTTTACAGAAATAGTAGAAACTGGTGGTTTATTGTTGAAATGCTTAAAAAAGGCAAACAATTTAAAAAAAGGAAATGAGATTGTTTGATTTTCCAGCTTCTGCCATCAATGGATTTTGCCAGTAAGGCCTGTAATTTTATCCAGAACCTTTATATTGATAGGATGTGGTATTCAAAAAAAAGGCAGAGAAATGTCATAAGGGTGGCTAACTTTACTTAATCCAGATTGCCAAATAGGCTGATGTATTGAAAATTCCAAATGATGTCAAGTTATACATAACTGATTTCTTTTTTTATCTACTGCATTCAAAATATATAGCTGCTAAAGCTGTAGAGAATGAAGACAATAGCTTGGATGACAAAATGCTTTATAGAAACCTCAATATTTTGAAATTGTGAGCAATTCTGTATTTCTTAGACTAGGGTGATGTATTTATACTAGCAAGAATTGAACTTGGCTCCCTTTTTCATTTCCAGAATACTGTGTTTAATATAAAATTATGTATTGAATTTCCATTAAAATATACATAAACTTTAATACTTCAATAAAAACTAAAAAATGCTACTTTTTGGACTAGAAAATATTTTCCAAAGGCTTCATCTATGTAATTCCTTTACATGGAGCTCTGCCTCAGAACAGATGAGGCACTGACCAAGAGCTTAAGAATCAGGATTAAAGGAGGACAGAGACAGATGACATTATAGTGGAGGGCTGCTATAGGCCACCCCACCAGGAAAAACAAGTAAATGAGATCCTCTGTAGACAGATAGGAATGGCCTCACTTTCACAAACCCTGGTCCTCATGGGCAACTGCAACTGCCCCCTGATACCTGTTGGAGGGTCAACACAGCAGGGCATAAGCATTCCAAGAGGTTCCTGAGAATTTCGTTCTCCAAGTGATAGAGGAGCTGAGAAAGGGGACCTGCATGAAAGCTGGAGAGAGACTTTCTGCAAGTGCATGTAGTGATAGGATAATGGAGAATGGTTTTAAACAGACCATGAGTAGATTCAGTTTATATATTAGGGAGAAATTATTTACTATATAGGTGATGAGTCACTGGCACAGGTTGCCCAGAGAAGTTGTTGAAGTCCCATCCCTGGAAGTGTGCAAGGCCAGGTTGGAAGGGGCTTTGAGAAAAGTAGATGTTATCTGCCCATGGCAGGAGGGTCCGAACTAGATGTTCTCTAAGGTCCCTTCCAACCCTCAAACACAGAATCATACTGTGGTTCTATGTTTGTTGTTTTAAAATGATTTTATGCTTTTTCTAGAATAGAAAGCATCTAGGCTGTAAGGACAAATCAATAAAAGAATAGGACAAACAGGTAAGTGGAAGAAATATCAGTGTTTATTAAAGAACTCTCATACTACAGCAGCAATATATGGATACAAAATTCTGAATGTAAATTTGTATGTTAACTGTCAAACAGGACAGCCACTAAAACAAGAAAAGTCACACTTCTGAAAGTGGAGATTATAGTTAAAGATTCAGATGTCTTAAACTTGAGATTGCATTAGAGACATACGTATTTATGTGGAGAACAGTCTTTCTCTGAGTGGTAGGTTTAACCATCAGAAGTTAATCTTTGAAAATAGCATTTAAAATGTTGTAACTAGAATAACACCTCAAATCATCTGAATTCATTTTGGCACAACAATTCTTTTCGAGAAGAATGTGTCCACATTATATGCAGGCAGAAATGCATAGGAGCTGAACACAGGAACAGCCACTGGCATAGTTAGGCTTGTGGAGCAGAAACCAGTTCTGTAAACAAACCAACAGAGAGATGGGTCTGGAGTGTTGAGACAATAAATAATGTTCTTATGTGTTTATGGTTGTTTGAAACATTAAGACACCTGAGAAAATAGTGTAGAAGTTAGTGAAGAGTTATGTTGGTTGCAAGAACGAGATCAAGAGAGACAATTGCCTCAGATTTACCAAGCGGAAGCTCATTAGAGAATGTGGTTACAGTGGAGTGGAGGATAAGGATGGTAATAACTCAAGAGATAGTTAGGTGGGTTAAGAGGATTTTTATGATCTTAAGAGGCTACTCTTTAGGCATTTATTTGGAAAAAAATGGAAAAGAACCTTTTAATAAGGAGACGGAATGGTTAAAGATGACATGAGACAAAATAATGTCAACCTAGGGGACAAATTGGGAGAGTAGTAACAATCTAAGATAAGAATAGGATTAAAAGTTGAGATGGAAACTAGCAAATGACAAATGAGAACTGGCTCAGATCTTGGCCCAGTGAAAGCATTCTGTAGCAATTAGCTACAGAAGTGAAAATGAAGTGAAAATTACTGGAAAAAATGTAATAATTCAAATTAAAATTTTTAGAACATGTGATTAAATTTAGTAATCAAATACAAAAAAATGTTTAGCTTCTAAAAAGATATTCTTACACAGTGTTCATGCAGGTCACATTTGCACTTAACGACAAGCTGATACATGGTGAAATTTAGCTCTCAGATACCAACAGAAATTTGGACCAGCAGTGTTATAAACTAGTCATGCTGGCCTAGAGAAAAGAAAAAGCTTCAGTCTTAGTAATTTGTCAGATACCAATGAGGTAAAATATCTGTAACATTAAAGAATCATCTTCCAGGTCTCACATTTTGGGGTTTTTTTTTAAAATTTGTAGTTTTGGCAAGCTCAAAATGAAATATTATACATGTAAACCAATTGCTATGTCGATATTTCATTGAAAACAAATCCATGCATATGACTGACTATCAGAGGTATGTCCTCTGCATCACAGCAATGTGTTAACCAAAAAAAAGAAAAAAGAGGGTAACATCTTAGGCCACTATGGACTTACTGGAAGAGAAAAATAAGAGTTGATATAGCAAAGTTTGTCACTCTAGCTCTTCATTCAGAACATAAGATATGAAGACTTAACTTTGTGTTGTCCTGCTTTTAATCCATATGTGTTTGAAACAGAACAAAGAAAATTTTTGCATGTTTTAGAAATCAATTACTAACAGCACAAAGTGGAAAGATTTAGGCACAGAATTGTGTGCCTCTACACAAGATATATCTCTTTAAACTCAATAAGAGATATGTAATCTAGTGAAAAACAGTCACACTTTGGAATATTAACTCCCACTTGTCCAACACCATATTTCTTTCCTAACAGAGTGAAAACTATTATGGATGTGGAATTCCATAAATATTTTTGTCGCTGATAGCACATGGAGCCTTGTATTTTGGACTGTTTAATAAATTAAATCTAGCATTTGGAGTTCAAATGAATTTTGACATACATTTTTAGGTGGGCAAAAAAGCAGTAGAGAGCTGTACAGGCAATATGCTTGTAAAATAACTCAGAGTACCTAGATGTTTCACCTAAATGTAACTAACTTTACAGAATTTCTTTTTCCTTTTTTTGCTTTCTCTTTTTTTTTCTTTTTCACCACAGTTGACAAAGAATAGTTTAAATGTCTTTGCAACTTTGATTGGATAATACAGTATGGACTGTCTAGATCTGTGCATGTTGCTTTTAGTACTTCTATTATTTTTCCTGTAATTGAAGACTAATGAGCATGCCCTTTAGGTGCTATTTTAACTCACATACAACTTTATAAATATTTCAATTTAGATATAATTGGATAAATTGAACTTGTTTAATTAGTAATGCAATCAGCCAGCATGGCTTAGGAAGTCATATCACATTAAAAATACAGTGATAATGCATGTTAATAAGGAAAAAGCGGTTTGTTTTAACAAAAAATTCCGCACTTTTAGAAGCCATTTGTGTCGTTACAAGGTTTTTTTGCCATTGCTTCTATTTTACTATTGCCATTATTCAGAAATTTGCATGTCAGCTGAAAATCAGTGAAGATCTTTATTAGCTAATTTTGAACCAATGTAGTCAGCTGTTTTTAAGATGGTTGTGTAGGAGAATGAAATGTTTTTGTTCACAATTTAAATTTTTCTTTGAATGTTGATTTTCAAATTTGAAGTGGGAACTTAAAATTGTAAAGTTAGTTTTATCTAAAATAAATAATTATATATAAGTATAACTATTATATTTATATAATAGTTATCTAATTATCTGTTAGATAATAATAGATAACTATTTATTTTAGATAATAATATTTAGAGCAATAGTTATTTCTCTCAAGAAATTTTCTCCAAACTGCAAAATTCTGAGTGCCAACAATGAGGTAGACCAAGGATCTCACATATATACAGCATTGAGTGACATTCTGTGCATCTCTAGCTCGAGTCTGATAAAAATGATGGAGAAGTTTGAAACAAGAAGCCTGATGAGGTGCTGAGGTTTGGACTATACGGGCAAGAGCTCTGAGTAAGAGCCAGAATTTATGGATTTAAGTATACACTTGTATATGTCAGAAAGAGATTTTTTTGTGTGTGTGGTAAGCATGCTTAGAAACTTTTAGTACATTTTCAAACTGCATCAAAGTTTATATTTTTGGAATAAGTCAACATCGGGAGTAATACAGTTATGTGTTTTTACCCCTTTTGTGAATAAGTTTTTTAAAACACCATAATTTTACTTTTTTTTGGTATTTGAAATATCTTGTTTTTTACAGAATTTATTCTCTTCAAGGAATATTGAGATATTAATTTGGATATGAGGTAATATATTACATTTTTTACTCAAATACTAAAAGTATTATTATTATTATGTCTTAATTTACTGGAAACAGTGTGTTTCAAGTAGGGATTTAGCACTAAGCTTTGCATTCCTATTTGATAGTATAAAATATTAGCCTGTTTTCAATATGTATAGAATAAGATGGTGAGGTATATATTTTTCAAACTGAGTAGGTGTCTAAAAATTCATTCTAAAATGTCGGCTGATTTTAAGAGCAGATAAGTTCTTAGAAGGATTTGCAGAAGCTCCTAAGCATCATGTGTCTCTAAGAGCCTCTAAGTAGGAGAGCAAAGATAACTAGGTGCCTAATTTAAATAATCCCAGTAGGCATCTATCGGCATGTTTCTGTGACTTAATATGCTTTCTAGGGTGTCCGAAAAAGATTGAATATCTAGTTGACCTGATTTCAATGATTTCAAGCTTTTCATTTTATGCCCTTGCACTGCAGAGTGCTGAAGAAAACAGACAAGAGCTGTAGAGGTGAATAGGAAGAAAACTGTGCATACAGGTTTTCATTGTCATGAAAATATCATTCTCTAATTCATAGCTTTATAAACAATGTATCATCAGTTCTCTTTCAACCACAAAAGATTTTCTTTGCTCAGGGTCTTGGTTCAATAGACACATTTCCTTTTGTTCTCTTATCAAAATGCCAGTTGCATATATTTATGGTTAATATATTTAACAGTTGTTTTCATTTTAAATAGTAGTACTTGTTTGCTGAAAAGCATTTGATCCAAATGCCTACTGTTTAGGTAAGTAATACACATGCTTAGCAGTTTACTGATGAGACCAAAAGGCATCTGTAGATCTAGATGACGCTTCATAGACAGATTTACACATCAATTTTTCATTTCTAAAGCTTGAATTAGTTGAAAATGTGGTATCTTGGCATTATGTCTAGCTGCATTTAGCTTAAAATTCTATACCTTCTTGGCTGCTTTTTGTAAAGAAATACAAAATGACATAGAAAATAATTTCAAAATTAAGTTTACCACATCACTAACTTTGACTATATTTTCACCTTCATTTTAAGCCAACCTAAAGTGACAGCACTGCACATGATTCATGTGCCTGGAATTGGCCCCTTGTGTGAAGCAGTCTTTTACTTCTCTTCCGTGTTCTGTATCAGGTAATGGTCTGTGTTGAACTGGACCTGGAACATACCTGATCAACACTCACTCTTCCCGCCCTGCCCCTACATTTGGTGACAGGAATCACCAATCAAGTTTAAAAAGATAGTTTCTTTACTTGTTTTACTTAGATCTGAGGGTGTAATTTCACTTGACAATTTGCACCAAATACAGTAAAGGCAAATTTTGGGCAGGGGGAATGTGTGTAAGCTTTGTGAAATAGGAATAAAGTTTGAAAATGGGAAACATGGATAAGAAAATAACATGAATTTGAGTTGAAAGCACACAGCACTGAGTACTGGTAATCAGAGATGACCTGTTCAGCTGTCAGAGATACCAGGTTCTAACAAGAGAGAGAAAACAGATCTGTATTGATGCATGAATGTGGAGGTCTATGGGAAAGATTTCTACCTGTGAAACATATAATGATACTGGAAGAAATATATCTTTGTAGTACTATAGCAAAGAGCTCTTTTCTCAGAGATCCTGTTGATTGCATCAGACAGAAATCTTCTGACTATGAGTTGTTGATCGTCTAGAAAATATACAGGAAATTAATAACTGTGAGCATTTTTTTGGTAGGAACATGTAAGTTTAAAAGGATATTCCAAATTATCTCAGCAATTCTATTTGTAGCATATGAAGTGATAATTATCAGGGGAATCTGAATGTAATTAATTATTCATCTGTGTATGTTTTCTTAGAATTGGATAGCATGTCCTATGTGATTTTTAAATGCACAAAAACATCGGGGACCTCTACAGAGCTGTCATTGAGATAAGGTACAGTTAAAGGTGACAGTTACCTTTCAAAGATGAGTCACTTTACAGTTGCATAAGTATTAGTTATTGGTTTTCTAAAAAGTAATTTACTAAATGCTCAATATTAAATGTGATGGTGTTCTAGAAAGCATTTCTGTAAGTATCAGCATCTCAGCAGATTAAAATTTCTCAAATACTCTAATTAACATTGAATTCACACTTTGTCCAATACTACAGTTATGCTTATGTTGTAGAAAAGGGTGTGTTGATGTATCTGGCCAAACTTTAATCTTTCGTTGTCAAGGGTTTGAAGCACATAATGGGCACAGTATGCACTGGACATCTAGATGAATATTCCGGCAGCTAATTTTTGCTGAGTTGTGTACTGTAGGGGTGTACTAGATCTGCTTCTAGGTGCCTGGGATGTGTACAGATGGAAAAGAGAAGTTGGAGAGGAGTATCTGCAGATTGTACCTCAAGGCACTAGTTCATGAACTTCTTGCCAGGGAAATCATAGGTATCCTCATTACTCAGCTTGAGTTAGTTTGTTTAAAAGCCACTAGATATTCCTGGCAAGACAGAACTATGGTGGAAAAATGGTACCTTGCACTGAGGTTGTAGCATTCTCAAAAAGGAGCAGAATTGAGTCTGTGAGAAAAACCAAATTGATAAAGTGATAGGAAATGCCAAAGTCAATATTGCACAAGCACTTTGTCTTTCTTTTGGGGTAGACTTATAATGCAATCTTAATTCTGTTGCTGTTTTCTTCGACTGGGCTCTTTACTCACATAATACACAGAAGTGACATACTTCCCTTTTGTCTAATCAGGAAATTGTTGTTAGTACGGCCTTACGTCTTTTATTCTAGACAGAGCCACACAGTAAAACTAAATTCTTCATCTGCATTAATATGTTTGTATTCCCTGTACATTTTGAGAAGTCTGCAAACAGTAACTAATTTACGGCTGTCTCACACACAGTCCCTCTGTGTGATCTGTGTTTCTACAGATAGAAGATGGTTTTGCAGATGGAAGCAAAGAAATTATATGTGAGATGTGGATATCCAATTTAAGGATTTTTTTTTTCGTATTTCACATTGCAAAGCATTTATGTATTCAACTAATTTTTGTTTTAGTTTATCTAAAAATATTTAACATGTTGCCAAATCATATGCCAGGTTTTCAAGAGCTCAGGAGAGCACAAATACACTCAGTACCAAACAGAATTTTTTCTGAAGTTATCTAGGATCAATAGACCAGTATAAGCATTACTTTCCTTTTCTTTCATGCCATCTCCCTAGTTCATTCATTACACATCTTTCAATCTCTTCAGTGAATGAACAAGATTTATGCAAGCAATAGTCTCTTAACACTGGTTCATTCCTGGAGCAGGTCTGTACTGTACTTCCCAACTGAATAAGCTTGATGCCATCTGATCCACCCATTTTCTCAAAGCAAGATAAGCTACACAGGTGTAATTCCTGACAGATTTATCTAATCCTGGTTGTAAAGACAATTATTAAGATTCAAAAAACTTCTCCAACAGTTTAAGATCCTTCTTAGAAAGTCTGCCTAATATCTAATCTGATAGTTTTCTGCAGTAGTTTAAGACAATTATTTCTTGTAACATTCATTGTGGTATTCTTTTCAGGTACCTTTCAGATGCCTTTTGCTTATTTGACAGTTATGTGAATCCTCTTAAGACCCAGTCCTTCAGTTTCTTTTTGGTGACTATTTTCTAGGTTTTCATTATTCCTGTTTCGCTATTTTCAGTAAATTCCTGTCTTGTTTGAAACCCAGTCACAAGCTGTACTGTGCTGACAGAGCTACATGAAATCATCTTACATGTTTTGTAGGTCTCACTACCATTTATATATTCTGGTATGCTACAGATTTTAAACACCGTTCAATTGTTCTTAATGATCACTAGGCTTCTCTTTTTCCTTTAGAATGGATGTTTAGCCAGTTGCTCCACCTTGTTGTTAATATCTCAATTATTTTGTCTACCTGACAGTAGAACATAGCAGTTTTCTGTATTGAATTTCATTATATTTTACCCTATTTTAATATTATGAATGTTTTTATTATATTTCTATCTTCTAGATTTACTCCTCTTCCATATTTAGTAGGATATCCTTTAGTTTATCTTGCAACCCACTAAAAGCATAGTACACCCTGAGTTGGAAGGGACCCACAAGAATCCTGGTGTCCAACTCCCAGCCCTGCACAGGACCACACTAGGAATCTCACCATGTGCCCGAGTGTATTGTCCAAGCACTTCTTGAACTCTGTCAGGCTTGGTGCTGTGACCGGTTCCCTGGGGAGCCTGTTCCAGTGCCCAACCACCCTTTGGTGGTCTAATACCCAACCTATATCTCCCTTGACACAATTTCAGGTCATTCCCTTGGGCCCTGTCACTGGTCACCACAGAGAAGAGATCAGTGCCTGCCTCTCCTCTTCCCCTCATGAGGAAGTTGTAGACTGCAGTGATGTCTACATCAGTCTCCCAGGCTGAACAGACCAAGTGATCTCAGCCTTTACTCATATGGCTTCCCCTCAAGGCCCTTCACCATCCTTGTGGCCCTCCTTTAGAGGGCTCTCTAACAGCTTAATGTCTTTTTTATATTGTGGTGCCCAAAACTGCACACAATATTCAAGGTGAGGCAACCCCAGTGCAGAGCAGAATGGGACAATCCCCTCCCTTGCCTGGCTGGCGATGCTGTGCCTGATACATCCCAGGACTTGGTTGGCTCTGCTGGCTGCCAGGGCATTGCTGATTCATGTTCAACTTGCCATTGACCAGGACTCCCAGGTCCCTTTCCACAGCGCTGCTCTTCAGCCTCTCATTCCCTAGTCCGTCTATACATCGAGGGTCGCCGCATCCTGGGTGCAGAATTCAGTACTTTCTCTTGTTAAACTTCATGCAGTTGGTGATTGCTCACCCCTCTAATTTGTCCACGTCTTTCTGCAGGGCTTCTCTTCCTTGGAGGGAGTCAACAGCTCCTTCCAGTTGAATATCATTGGCAAACTTACTTCATATACCTTTGAGTCCTGTGTCCAAGTTGTTTACAAAGACCTTGAAGACCACTGGCCCTACAGTGGAGCCGTGTGGAGCCCCACTAGTAACTGGCCACCAGCCTGGTGTAACTCCATTTACTAACCCCTCATGTAACCCCTTTACCCTATAGCCCTTTGTGTCCAACCCATGAGCCAGGTTCTCACTCCTTGGATGATGTGTTTATCCAGCTGTGTGCTGAGGTTTCATCCGGAAGCACACTGAGAGACACAGTACTGAAAGCATTACTGAGATCGAAAAAGATTACATTAACTGGCTTCCCTTGGTCAGCTAGGTGGCTAACTTTGTTGTAAAAGGAAATTGTTGTAAAGGAAATTGTTGTGTTGGACTTCATCCTTATGAAGCTGTCCTGGCTGTGACTAATGATTGCACTGGCCTTCATATGTCTTTCAGTAACTCCCAGAATAATCTTCTCCATAATTTTACCAGGCATGGAAGTGGAACTGACAGATCTGTAGTTACCAGGGTAACCATTTGCCAGCTTCCAGTTGACTCTCCAGATTCCCAAGACACAGTTGAAAAGCTGTGGAGAGAGATCTCGTGATGAAATCAGCCAGCTCTTTGAGTACCCTGGCATGAATCCCATGACACTACCTCTCCTTTTTACCACCACTTCTCGTTGTGTCCTCATAGCCTGTATGTCAGTGATTTCTTTTTTCTATGGAGTTTTTTAGGTATGTTGCTTGCTCTTCTACCAGCTTGAGAGTAACATTGAAGGAAGTCTGACCCACCTTTATTCATCTGAGCTTTCTTTGCAGTATCCCAATGCATTGTTAATTTGGGGAATGATGACAAGAGGTTTGAACCAGAGTTCTGTTCCTGGTGTCGTTAGCTGCTGATATGAAATTGTCAGAACAGCCTTGATTCATTTCCAGCTTATGCAAGCACCATGATTTTGCTTTGTTTCTGAAAACAATGAATATATCTCTGCTGCCTGCCTGTCCTTTAAATGAGTTCAGTGAGGGTGAATTTTGTCATACTTGTGAATGGGAGTACTGATTTGAAAGTGTTGTGTGCTGACACTGCACTTGGTATCTCACATATCTTTGCCTCTGGCAGGTGTTGGACGTTAAGGTGTTTTTTTTAGCATTTAAAAGGACGGTGTTATTTGAAAATAGGACCGGGTAGACAGCTTTAAAGAAAAATAAATTGAAAGGACTAAACTCACAACTCATTATGTTAGCTGAAGCACCTGTGAAGTATTAACTAGTCTCTTCAGCAACATTTGAGTGAATCAAAGTTAGGAGCACTGGACTCTGTAAAAAATAATCTCACAAAGAAAGGATTAAAGAAATCTTCAGAAAATAGAAAAGGGATTTTTTTTCTCACTTTTTATACTCTGGTTCTTAGTAAAACAAACCTGGAATGGGTTTATATGTCAAATTTTAAATGGTGATCTCACCAGGTGGAGTAATCAAAGTCTAAAGCACAGCTATCTGTAGGTTTGATTCCTTAAACTACTGAGTTTGAATTATAAAAATTCTCAGATCTTAGAAAAGGAAAGATATCTCTTTTTAACAGAAGCAAGTATTAAATTTGAGCTATAATCCATTCCACAAACTCCAAATATTGTTTTGAGTGTTAAAACATGAATTAGGTCATGTGCTGTCTGGAGAGAGGGCTGGTGGGCATCACAGCTAATGCAAGCATTCTCCTGTACAATCAGGAGAATTGAGATAGAAAAAGTATTCAGTTGTTTCAAAATCAGCATAGGCAGGTGGTTGCTTTGCTTCCATTTTCTGGTCCTTTATGAGATATTAGTTCCATATAGCTTTCAATTGGACCAGTTGTGTTGGGGTTTTTTGGGTAGAATTAAAAGGTTCTTTTGTTTTCATTTTCCTTTAACCATTCCTTTTTGGCAAGAGGTCACACATTCAAAACTGAAGTATAATAATGATTTTCTTTAAATACAAAAGAATTGACCTATTCATTTCTGTCTTTTTGGTACTGGCAGTGGTGCAAAAAAGTATTATTTTGTATAGTGATGCAGTTCAGGTTATGCAAGGTGTAGAACTGCATGAGAGTGTGACAGGACTAGAATTCTGGGTGCTTGAAAGGTTGACAAAATTCACAGTGCTTATATGTGCATAGTAGTGGAAGCCTCAAGTACAGTCTTTCAGGAGGCTCCTTGATTCTTACATAGCTTCAGTGCTCCCACCCCTTGCATATTTTTTAGGAGAGAGAGAAACTTTGACTTTAGGGTTTGCTGTAAATCCTGATACTTTTAGAATGGAATTGCATTACACTGAAGTTAGATACCCTAACAAAAGATCAGTCAGGGAATAAAAGACACAAGTTCTGGTGAGATTGTTCTTCTGAAGTGTTGTGATGCACAGAAAACCCTTCATATTATTATTTGTTACTTGAGCTATTTTTCTGACTTGTATGTTTCTGTGTCCTTTACCTGTTTAATGAGACATCTTCTGTCTTTTTTCAAGGATGAAGTGTTCTCCATAAGTATCTTTCTCCTTTCGCTTTTTAAAAAAGCTCTTTGTAGGTGCTTTCCCACTAACCCCCTTTGTTTTTCATTTGTGTTTTTCCTGATAATACATTGGCAAAACATCCCAGAGAAAGATCTCTATGTAAAGAACTGGTCTTTTTGGAAGAAAAGTTCTGCTTTTCAGTAAGAATGACAATGTCTACAATGATACTATTTTCTCTGTATGTCTTTTTTAATTACATTATTTTTATATGCTTGAAACAACAGTTCTATTTTTTGGTTAGATGTAGTTGGTTTTTATATGGTTTCTGGATTGCAGCTGTAAGTATGCAGATCAGAACCGCACAAATGAATCTGTTTCTATATCAGAAAAGATAGTCACTATGCAGGCTTACATTAGGCACAGCTTTTCATTTTATTCATTAATACTTTTTACCAGGATACTCTCAGCTTAAAGATAGAAAATAAGTGATAAATTCTATAACAATTGACTGTTAATTGCTTCCTATCAATAATGAATGTTGTTGCTGTATTTATTTGCTCACATAATAAAACTGATGCAGTCTACTGCCATTTAACATGCATATTCAAATCAGTCTCACACTACAAGTGTATTCAAGCTTGAATTGAGTCTGAAACTGTAGCCAGGTTAGGGCCCAAAAACTTTGTTTAATCCTTTAAAAAAATCCTTTAATAAAACTTCTATTTAATCTAATTTTTGGTAAGAAAGTAGCATATACTGTAGAAGACTTTTCTTAGCACCTGT
The DNA here is from genome assembly GCA_013397565.1 of Ptilonorhynchus violaceus. Lineage (NCBI taxonomy): Eukaryota > Metazoa > Chordata > Aves > Passeriformes > Ptilonorhynchidae > Ptilonorhynchus > Ptilonorhynchus violaceus. Next base: position 350,572 of record VZRJ01003859.1, read on the forward strand.
GTCTGCAAAGATTTAAGCATTTCATGAAAGATTGCTTCAAAACTCGTAGAACTATAACATTTTGTTAAAAATATGCTTATATTAATGATAGTCATTCTCTCTCCTTACAGTGCAAATTGGACTATCAAGCCTGTGTCTCAGGAAAACAAATTTCAGTGAAATGTGAAGGACGTTGCCCTTGCCCTTCTGACAAATCCACAAATGCAGGCAGAAATAACAGGAGAGGTGAGTGATAGTAGTTTGTATAATATTTTTAATACTCATTTCCAGGAGGAAGATTTTGCTCATGGAATATTGCAGATATCAGAAACACTGATTATTCTTGAACAAAACCTGCTTTATTTTGTTCAAGGATGTTTTCTTTGCCAAGGGTTTTGAAATTGTACCTATAATAAAATACCATGGTATTTTTCAAATGAGCTCTTGTAGTATGAGTTACTGCTGTTATTTCTTTTTTTTTTTTTCTATTTAATACTCCTCGAGATGGTTGTGGGTGTATTTAAGACAAAGAAGAAAATCATTCCTTGCTCCTCAGTGTTTTCAATTGAATATTCAAGAAAACAAAGTGGGATAGAAGTCCTTGTTGCTGGTCACAGGAGGAAGCACTATGAAACCGTTAGTAAAGGCTGTGAGTTCATTTGAAAAGTGTTTGGCAGGAATAAATCAGCTTCCCTTTGGACCATGAATGAGATTAGGCTGCTAGAAAATGAAGCTGCTTTGCATTGGTTCTTAGGCAGTGGTGCAACTGGAACAAACTGGAGGAAAAAAAATGGTGGCTAAGCATAGTCTCATTTCAGTGGCTCCCAGGTGATCCTGGAAGGTTGTTGTTACACAAAACATGATACCATCTTTGGTGCTTCTGAATAGGGAGCTGTCATAGCATGAGGTTTTAGGCTACCATGGACCTGAATTTGCCAAGAAAAGCATGACTGGAGGTCTGAATTTTTTCAATTTCTCTAGACTGATCTCTTAGATGCATTTTTTTGTTCTTTCTGTATAATAATACTTTTAATGAGTAAGCTAAAATCTTTATGCAAAAATTTTATGCACAAATATAATTGAAAATATAGCAAAATTGGTTTTTAAAGATTATGGTTTTTTCTGTAGCAACCTGATAACAATGAAAGAAACAAATATTGCATTCCTGCATTTTGTTAATGTTGGTATTTCGGTATAGTTTAAAGCACTATTCCAAATTTACTGTGCAGGATAGTCTTACAGATTCCATTATAAACTGTAGCTGCTGCCAAAATTATTTTTTTTTCCTAGTTTAAAAAACAAATTAATGTTCTTTTAACAATGAATGAAGATAACCACTATAAGCTGTGTGCAGGCGCATACAACTCAATTAAAAAACTGCTTTGAAAAGCTTCTTTACGTCACTTTTTTCATCTTTGGCAATATAATTGCCAAATATAATATAATATGAAATATAATATGTGTAAATAAATATTAATTGAATACATGCAATTAAATTCTCCCTGTGCTGTAACCCCTCTGCAAAATAATAGTCTTGATGTTTTTTAAAGCATTGATTTACAATTTCATGTAGTATCTTGAAAATAAATAGATAAATGTCATCTTCTTGCATTGTTGAATGGAATAAAAAGCACTGGAAGACCCAGCATTGTATGACTAATGTAGCCCCTTTGATAAGACATGCAGTGAGTGTAACTTTAATGTGGTTGCAGTACCCATTAGCAATAATTTCTGTATCTCCAGGATGGATTTGGGAATATTTGCTTAACAATGGGCATGAAGTGAAATTAAGATAATGAGGCGAAAAGCATCTCTCTGTGAGTAGCAGGCCTACCATTCTCCAGTGTTATCTTTTAATATGGTATCATTGCCCTCAGTTTTTACCAAAATAAGATTAGCATTTTCTCTGCTGGAAGTTATTTCACATGATGCAGTTATCCTTGTCCTTGTGTGTGTTCTTTCAAGCATATTCTATTTTTTATACTCCTGTACTAAAATACTGAAAAAAAAAAATCTAGAGACAGGGTTTTTTGCTTCAAAAATGGGAATTGTTTTTAATTAAGAATAAACTCTTCTTGATTTATGTTACCAAGGGGTCAAGATTACTTGTGCCTAGTTATGTAAAAGCGAAAAAGTCTCATGGGTGTGGGAATTAACACTAATCCTGTCCTGACAGATTGTCAGAGCAAGCAAAATACAGGGCTTTTCCAAATGCTACATTTTATTGCAATGCTGAAATTTGTTATTATAATTTCTTTACAAGCCAAAAGCCAGGAAACTTGAGCAATATGAAAGTGAGCTGAGTATCATTACTGAAATTTCAGCCTTTTTTTGTGACAGAATACAAAATTTCATACAATGACATTTCTTATAACAAAAGTTACAAGAATACAGTTTTTGTCTTTAGGTGGAACTCCATAAAGTGTTGTAGCAATTGCCCTCCATGATCTTGGATATGTTTTCCAAACTGAATATTTCTATGGTTCCATGATTCTAAGCTGCATATATATATGTCAGTTTCTTACAAATTTGATGAAGCCAAACAGGCAAAGTAAGATTATTGTTCCTGTTTCAGGGATAATTTAAGTAAGGGTTTCCTAAAATACATCCCCTACCTAGACTATTTAAGACAATTGTTCATCTTTTCAGATTGGAAAATATAGTAATTTTTTTTGTATCTGGAGAGTGAACTGTGTCTGTGAACTTTCCCGAAATAGTCATGGTGTGGAACCCCGTACTCCTTTGGGAAGCAAAATTAAACTGGTATTCAGAAAAACAGATTTTCCTCCTAAAATGTATTTGAAACTAATCATAAAATCATAGGATCCTCTTAGCTGGACGTGAACTCTGAAGTTTATCTAATACATATCTCTGATGAATGCGTGAGGCAGGTGAGGGCACTCCAGCTTTTGTGAAAGCTGTCTCATTTTAGTGCTACATTTAGAAACATTGAACCTAATAGATGTGCAATCCATAAATGAAAGGGCTAAGAACTTGATTTGGAACTAGATGTATAAGTTGTTGACAAAACAAAAGTTACAAGCAAAAATAAAAATAAAAAGACACAATAAAATGAAGATCTTTCTTTGTCATCTCTGTTTTGAATGTAGTTTAGAGAAAGCGACGGGTACCATATAAACTACAATAGGTACTCCAGTAATTTTTTAAAAGAGACAGAAAAGACAAATTTAGTGTAATATTATAAATGAGAGGGGGAAATCTGCAGAGCATTAGAGGCAGTATTGGGGGAACACAAAGTTAGGAATAAGTGAACATGGGCAGTACAGAAGAGAGTGATGGCTTTGGGAGTTGTGTAGAAGCAGAATGAGAAAAAAAGGTAAAGCAGAATAAATGGGAAGCACCACCACTAGTGACAAAGGTATTAAATAAGAAATATGAGGAAGCATCTTGTTTTCCAGGTATAGCCATTGCCTCATGTCCTGTTTTTGCACCAGTCTCCTTTTCAAGTATGTGCCAGGATTTGGGGTATCCAGGTCATACTGACTTGCACAGTTGTGAATGTAGGGGTTTCATTGAGCTGGAAACTGCAGGTGTTTATTTTCTTAAGCACTTCTGAGGCTTTTGCCAGTGGTTATGTGAAACCAGAAACTAGGAAGGATTCTGTGCACTGCGCATTTTTTCAAAACTGAGGAACCTCTGTCCCCTTGGTAGTGTCTGGGCACCATTTTTTGCTCCAAATAGTGGTCATGGTCCTTTTGCTCTGAGATATACCAAGCCCTATCCTTTGCTTGTCCGGCTTTTCAGTTCGATGGGTAAGAACAAATGCACATGATGCAAAGTGCAGTCTTGCCAGCTGGATCACTGGGCTAAGAAAGTATCCAGTCCATTGGGTAAATGCAAATGTTACACTCATTTTTAACGATGTACAAGTCCTGTTAACCTTTAACACTTACCTTTGCACATAACGGCTCATCTGCTTTACCTTTTGGCAATTCAAAATCTTACCCATCTTCCCACCCATTCCCGGCTGTCCACAAAACAAGTACAGATCAATTCTTTTTCTGCTTCTCCGTTGGGTATGAAGCATGCTTAGCCTCCATATTGAGCTGTCTGGAATGAATAGGAGCTGGTAGACCTACTCCTTTCAATGAAGTTTAGCCTTTTCTGTAACTGTCACACACAAGACAGAGTAAGCTAGAAGCAGTAGTGCATCTAGATACTGGGATCTGTGTAAGAACTCATGAGATAGTGCTTTTACTCAACTTGATTTCACATGTTGCATTGCCTCTCTCACTCTCCCACCCAGTGCTGCTCAGCTTACCTTCCAAGGAGGGGGATTACTGCTGATCTGGGAAAGTCAGGCAGAAAATCATGTTGGTTTCTGCTGTGCAGCTCCACAGAGATACCAATCAGGTATTACTGGCCACGGCTCCTGGGACTCCCTCAGTGCTCATCTCAATGTGTCTTGCTGATATCCAGAATCTCTCACTTCCAGCATCCTTCCATCAGCCAGGATCTTAAATGTCTTCTTTCAGGGAACCCTTCTTTCTGGGAAGCTATTCATCCAGGATTCATCTTTTTAGTCCCTACCTCAATTTTCCCAGTCTAAATAGGCTGTGTGCAGAGGCGCAATGCTTTATCAGCCTCATAATTGTTAATTCTGTCCCGTGTCTCTTTATTTAATGGAGGATTCAAGAAACGCCACTTCTGTTTTATCAAAAGTTGTACCAGTCCCTACCAATTGCAGCCAGCAAGGAGCAGACTTATACTTGAGGGTCCAAAAGTTCCATTTTTGAAATGCACATACACCCACTGACTTAGCTGCTACCTGTTAGAGTTCACATTTTAAACTATTTTTTCACCTGCTGTGATAGCACATTTCCTAGAAGTTTTGTTACATTTATTTAGTAATGTACAATTCACCAACTTACTTCAATTCTTTCAGTGATTTAGAAAGCTTTTAGTAGTTGGCTATTTTGACTTTATTTAAAACATGTTTCCTTTCAGCCAACTTGAGATTAAATTATTAGCAAAATTTCTTCAGAAAAAATTATGTGACTTTATAACAAGAAGGTAGAGGTGAAGGAGATAAGGCTATTCTGTCTTGTCTCATTAATAGATTTTCATTTTAATTGATGCAATTTATTTCCCTAAAAAATTGTGCGGCTTCGAACAACGATAGTTTTGCACGTTCTTCTGGTTTTGGTACTTCTCACTGGTTTTAATTTATTCTTTTTTTCTGTGTTTTACCCAGACAAAAATTTTATCCTACTTTAATTTTCTTTCTGGTTCATGTTTGATTTTTATTGAATTCCTTTGAAACTCGTGAATAGACACTCAAATGGTCAAATTTGTGTAGCAGAAGTACATATTGCCAGCATTCCTCCAAGAAAATAAAACTAAGTGTTCAAATCTGATTGAAGGAGTGAGATTGTAGGAGGCTTCTTTAGAGTTCTTAACTGATTTCAAGGCTTTTAAGTGGGAATTCTACTATCCTGGTGGATAGAAAAGAAATAATTGTTTTTGTCGTCTTAGTACTGGGTGGAAAACAGCAAAACCAAAAAGTTGAATGATCTGTAGTCACAAGTTAACTTCCTGCTTCACAATGTTTTATTTTGCAAGTTAATGTATTCAAAATACTTTTCTCAGGTGCATGAGCTTCTTTTGATGCTAATGAGTATCATTAATAACTGTTGCAATTCCCTAACAAACTCGGTGATAACTTGGCATGATTCCAGAAGCATTTTCTTGCTTTTTTGATTTTTTAACAAAATGTAAAATGTTATCTCTATAACAGTGTACTCCTATTCTGAAATAATTGTTTAGAATACGTTTGCGGAACATGACATCATTTTAGTTCAAGACATTACCATAAAAAAAAGATGGACTCTTATTTAATTGATATTTAATTCCTAATTAATATAATGTATCATAATACTGTTAATTATTGGTACAAATCAAGACCTATGTTGTCTTTTTTTTTTCTACATAAAGAAATAAGGCAGTCTGTGGAATATATGTCTTGGAAAAAAAAGGACATAAAATTTAAACTTTGTTTACTTCTTATGTCCTGTAATGTGGTATATATCAGGCCTTTCTAGATATATGTTTTTACAGTATAATACCTTACATTTTCTAGCTGACTGAAAGAGAAGTTCTGGCTTACACTGAATACTGCTTGAGGAGTCAGGGTAGGACTGTCATGAGCCAGAATTTGTTTTCTCTTATAATTTACCTTATTTCCAGTCTTAATATTTCTGTGGATTTCTTTTTTTACTATCATTGTACTTGGATTACTAGTTGAGATATGGAAAATTAATTATATTAGGTTGGTAATTATTTCTTAGGAAAGTAGAAGCTGGAGGACTGAGGTATTTTATAGCGCATCTTCCAAAAAATAAAAAGGGAGGTCCCAGATAACAGCCTCCTGTGTTATCAGCTGTAGTATTTGACATCTTTCAAAAGCTGCAGAATGATGCAGAGGACTGAATACGTCAGTCTCTGAAATAAAACTATTTCACATCCATTCAGAAATTGAGATTGAGATTATTCACTCTGCCTTAAATGGAACTGCATTTACTGCATCATTGCAGGCATTTCCATCCATTTCACCTTTGCTTATTATTTAGGTTATATAGAGTTTTACTGATTAAATAAGTAAATAAAAAAATGTATAAAAGATTAATTACATTCAAAACCTTCAAGACATATGATAGTGTTTCTAGACTGGTTTGTTTGGTTTTTTGCTTACCTGAACCAAATACCTGGGGTACGTCTCTCTTTATTGTCACAGCACTTGAATGTGAGACATTTGGCAACACAGATGAAAAAATTCCACCGGGTATGTCAGTGTAAAGGAATATGGTTAATGAAGGCCACAGGAATTTCTGCAGAAATTTCATCAGCAGATGAGTGTATGGCTGACAGCTCTTAGCAGTGGTCAAAGACCTTCAAAGGTATCTAGGAAAAGCATCCAGTTGTCTCACATTTCCTCTACTCTAGAGTACATACTTTGGGAAAGTTTAATTATTCTTAAAACTGAAAACCTTGACAGCGCCAATGTTTTATTTCTCTGTCAAACTACACTAACACTGATGTGTGCCATGACATGCCCAGCACCCTGGTATTCCAAACAGTCTATTTCAAAGATTTAACTGATGTGTACTACAGCATCCTCCTGGATTATGTCTTCGGATATCTTCATCACAGAAATAAGGCTGGATTTCTGCCCTAACACAGGGTCAAGATTCAGCTGGGACATGCAGTCATACCCAAAAGCTCAGGGCCAGTTCAAGGTCCTGCAGTTTAAATGGCAACAGCTGTAGCATTGCTGGTAAAATACTGAATATGCATTTTCATTAGCTACTGAAATAGAAGAATTTGCTCTCAATAATTTTTGAGTTAATCTCTAATAAATCCTGTGGTAAGAGCTCACTTGATATTTTCACTAAAATAAAAGAGATAGGCTTATATTCATGGAAGAAAAAAGGGCTTCTCTTTATTTTAGCGTCTGAGGAGGACTATATAGGTAACAAGGAAGCTCTTGTAAACGTCATACTCTTTGACTGTAAGCTTTTGCCAGGAAGAGATGAAAAGGCAACATTGCATGCTGAAAGTATTTTCAGTTAGCATATCTGAAAGACTTTAATCACAGAATACGACTGCTCTCTCAGCTGCATCCTGTTTTATACTGAATACTGCCGAATTGTTAATTGCTATGAAGAGAAGGGGATAAATAACAGTAGGATTAAAGACACTGTGGATACTGTTTCGTTCTGTGTGCATTGGTGCTTGAAAAACAAATAGAGGGACAAACAGCCAAACAGCACTCTCCCAAATCCTCTGATCTAATTTGCATAACATCATCTTTTCAATACATGACCTCCACTACTCTTCGTATAGTACAGGTATAGATGCCAGGAAAGGGCTTTTGTTTTGTTTACGTTCAGAGAGAACACTCACTGGTTTCCAGATTTCACAAATAAAGAGCTTGAAGACCAAAAATAACACTTGTCTTAACCCTTTAATCCCTACTTTGTATTTTTGCCTTTCAATGACAGATAGTACTGTTTTGCAGTTCCCTTTTTCTCTTTGAAAAACTACAGAACATCAATAGAATAAAATCTGTATTCAAACCAATATGTACTAGACCAATTAGGCCTGATATTATCAGCGACCACTTATGACATAGCCAGAAGAGACCATTGTATGACACAATGAGCAAAATTCCCATCTATAAGATGAAGAGATTCATGCTGTGTGGTCAAGGATAAAATTTAACTTTCAAACCTCAAAGAAGACAAAAATAACCCACCAAAGAAAATTGATGTTATATTATAGTGCTGTTTGGCCTTTATTTACAAATATGTTAGTATGTTTTAAAATATTTCTCAAAAGAGCTAATTGTAGCATTTAATTTCATGCTGTCATGCTTATTACAGAAAATAAGGTGACTAGCCTACAAAAAGAAGGTCAAAGGGAAGTGTGCTGGTTTTCATCACGGGCAAGCTGCTCTCAGTTGTTAACTTTCTCTGAAGAATATGCACAGTAAATGGAAGGAGGTGGTCTCAGTAGTCTGGAAGTATAGGTGGCAGCAACATTTTATATATGTGAGTTAAATTTGCACTGGGTAATTCTCAGCTTTCTAGTCTACTGGTCTTCTTAGCCATACATTTATATTCAGTAAGATTTTTTTTATTTAATTGCTACTACAGTTCTATAGAATGCAACATTAACAGAAAATCTCTATGCTTTCTTAGTTGCTTAATTCTCATTAGAAAATTTTGCTGATTTTTCTCAAATAGTCTTTAGATGAAGCCTGAAATACAAGAGCATAATGATCAGTGGTATCAGTGGAAGCACTCAAATCCAGGAGTTTCTCTCATCTATTTTGGCATGCACTGCTTGAAATTGATATCATTGTGGCCTCACAACAAAAATTAAATCTGGGCTAGTATTTTTGCTCTTGCCTTTACTACTGGCATCAGTGTGAATCTTTCTATTGATTTAAATGTAAATAGGCTCTAACGTTGTCATTCAGTTTCCTTGTTAAAGATATTATCCATAGGTAAGCTTTCTTACTCTACTAATGTTTCTGAACACTATTTCATTATTGTTGATGAAACCTTTTGATTTTGAAGATACTACAAAACTAAAATGTGTTATTATATATCCATTGTAGTTCTTCAGAGGATATTGACTTAGCAGTAAATGTCCATTTTGCTTTTATTGCGTTTTATACTAGAATACATAGTTTTCACTTTCAAATCCTAAAGCTATTCATCTTAGACCTATATTTGTCCAGGCATGCAAGCTAAAACACCTTTCTTAATTCATTATATACATTTACAGTAATGGTGAACTGTAAATATACATTATATATAAATTGAAGCTATTTGAAGATAAAGTGAAAATTAATGCATGGTAGATTTTTATGGTTTGAAATTTGGTCAGCTTAATTCATTAAGAATGTCTTTTTTTTTTTTCTATTGTATATAAGGTGAATGATAGAACATTTTTTACTTGATCTTTTATAAGAAGTACTATTGTTTTACCAGATTTTGGTGCTTTACTATATATTTTATAAATGTTAGGTTATTTCTGAGATAACAGACTAATAATCTTGGCAACAATTCATTTGCATCTGTAAATTATTTCCATATCTATCATAGAAAGGGAATTTGCTAGCACAAAAATACTATGTTATTGCATTTGTAAAAGGCATTTATTTAGGATTCATTACAGTGCTTGTGTAATAACAGAAATGCAATGGAGCTAATTTTATTGGTTTTTTCTTCTGTGCTAAGAAATTTTTTGCATGAGTCTTTTTTAGATTTTTTAACTGAGTATCTTTTTTGCTCAAGTGACACTGAGCCAAGTAAAATTGTCAGCAGCATCTTCTTTTCATTAATCAAAGTCCATGCTAAGACTTTCTAAAAACAGACTTCTCCATCATAATTAGCAGTGATCTAATGTAGTGTGTTTAGTAGCAATCTAATGTGGTGTACAATGACAGAGAATATGTTTGGAATGAGAGTGATCTGACCTGCATGGCCACAATCCCAGGTTCCCTTGTCATCCAGCCTGAGTTTAGTCAGAGCACAGCCACATACTGGGAAAGATTGGAAAGGAGTGTTGTAGGCTACTTGCCAGGTGTTGTCTGTATGTGATGTGGAACTGATGAGGGGCCTGTGGCTGTGTTTGGAGGACTGATGAAATGGAGATGCAGCTGTGTAAGCTGTTGTTAGGCTGTAGAAGTGACTCCATTTGTCAGTTTTGGTTCAGATGCCTGTTTCTCCTGTAATTTCAAACTTCTCCTGTATGGAACAGTGTGTGTTCATTTTGTTTTAAATACCTTTATAGTTTGAAAAGGATAACTAGAACTGGTTAGTCTATTGGTAGATGATGTTTTGGCTAAAAAGTTTTTGCTTTTTCTTTCTGTTCTTAAACGGATTAAAATATTTAGAAGCAAAGGGCAGAAATATGTGTTGTGTAGAAAAGAAGTGGTATCACAAATGCAGGTAGAGCAATGAGGCAGAGGCATCCTAGTAAAAGGAATACTATTAATTCAAGTCAGAGTGGAGCTGATAGTGTAAAAAAAAAGAAAAAAGGTAGAATGTGCTAGAGCAGTGATCTATATTTTTGATATTCTCTGCAATGAAGTCATAATTGCAGAACAAATTAAAATTCCATTGAACTTGACTGTTACAAGGAAGAAGTGAAGGATTAAGGGAAGATTGTCCATTCCATAATAATATCGTTTCTATAAAAAAGGCTAGAGCGTATATGCTGTGTTTATGAAAAATAATCCCCATAACACTGACGCACATATTCAAGAATGCTTTGAAAAAGAACGTTGTATTGTTGCCAGGATTAAGTGTAATACTTAGAAAGGATTGTTAGCTAAGTGCTTGTTGTCAACGTTGCAAAGAGCTAAATGGAACACTAAATGGAAGACAGGAATATTACATACCTGTCACTGGAAACACCTCTTTGCACACAGTTCCAAGCACCTTCGCAACAGCAATCTTCTCTAGAACCACCTTGTCTTTGCTCTTCATTTGGGCTGTTTTGTTATTTCCAAGTCATTCCACTTTTTATGGCTGCTTTTGGAAGCTTTGGATACTCAAATCTATTCAGCTTTGTCAAATCCAGGTATGTACATCACATCCACAAATTTACTTTTAAATGGAAAATTCCTAAGGTCTCAAGGCTGTGGAAAGCAGTTCTATCCTCCTGTGGTGCGCTGCACTTCGAGCAGTTGCTTCTCGTGTTTCTGCTGTTACCAGCAAGCCAGTGTTGAACTGGCAGATCTGGCCCTGTGTTAAAAGCATTTGTGTGATACGGTTTTTGATTTGTGTAATAATGTCAGTGTTGCAACTCTGCTCACTGTGTGAGTACTTCTTATCACAGGACACCAAGGGCATGTATGTCCTGTGCAAATTGTGGCTTAGAAAACAGGTGTGCATATCCGAAGAGCTGGCCACAGCTGGATTCCTCGGTGGCCTTGACCATCCTGTGTGTAGGGAGAAATTTCAGGGTGAACTTCCCAAACTTCCTCTGAAGCAAAGCTAGCTCGTTCACAATAAATATGTGGGAGTGAGCTTATACACATGGGGTGGATGCTTAGAATGCACTGCCTTTTTTGTAATCCTTGATTTCTGTGGGGTTGTTCCAACATGCAGGGACACTTATACACTGGTTCTTTCTAGGTAAAGACTCAATATAAACAAGATGAATAATTAGTCATTCAGAGTTGTTTTCTTACTACTACAAAGTACTTACATGCTGTTCACAGAGGAAAAGATTTTTCTGTAGGAGGTTGCTTTAAAATGATTTATTGTGAAAATTTTGATTAGCTTGATTGATTTCTTTATTTCCTTTCCCCTTGTGTTTTAATAGGGAGGAAGACCCAATGAACTCACATGGTAAATATGCCTTTAGAGGTGAAAAAGTTATCTACCGTTTGTCAGCCTGTAGTTTTGTGTGTGTGCTGCAATTTTAAGAGAGTTAGGCGGGCTGTTATGATTAAAGAAGGCAATGCTGTGTCATTTTATGTTTTGTAATCATTGTTTTTAACTTAGATCTTGAAACAATTCATGAACAAATTCAGTCCTAGAGTCTCCAAAACATCCAAATTATTTGGAAAACTTAGTCTGTATAGCGCAACAAACTGTATTAAACTATTTTAGGTGTAATGAGAGCATGCTTTTTTAGGATATATTCATTATTTTCTTTTGCTCTCTGCCAATCAGCTTCCATGGATTATGAAGCTGGAAGGTTAAATATAGTCCAGACCATTAAAACAGTGTTGCATTCGATTATAATGGCTATAATTGCCTTAATTGTGTAAAGGAAGGGGCCTTGCCAATCTTACAGTACATTAAAGGCTTTAGAAGTGTGTCACAGTATTGAGAATAAATAACCAAAGAGATGCAGATCACATGCTAAGTATATGGATCAGCATTATCTTTCTGTTCATGCAATGTACAAATAAGCTAACAGGATGCTGCTATGTTTGTGTCTCAATTACTAATGTGATGGTAATATTTTTTTTACTGATACTATTTTTATACTGTCAATACACAGTAATATTTAAAAGTCTTTCATTACTCTCCAGTGGGAGATAACTGCTAGAAAAATACTTTATTTTTGTAAGTCAGGTAATTACTTTAAATTATTTTATTTCCCTCTCCTTATTTTTTGAAGGTAAAACATGTGGTGCTCATTGTGTAACCTAATTCTGAATAATTTTTCCTGTAAGTATGTCAGAGTTTATTGAACAGTGAAGCTACTTGAGATCCTTAGGAGGCTCAGGAATGGACTGATGATGACTCAGTAGTGTTCTGAAGATGGATCAATAAGATTAATCAAGTCCTCTTCAAGGAGGATGTAAACTGAGTGGTATTTAAAGAACATGTGATATCCTTTTTGCAACCAGTTCTCAATAATGTTAATTGAATCTTTAGTACTTTAATATCCTATTTACTTTACTCCTTGAACTGTGCTGTGCTCCCTGTTAAATAGTTGCAGTATCACTTTCTGAAGTGACTGTTCTAATAGCTGCTAGAATTTTAGTATTTTCTTTAAGATATGAAAGTCCTTTAGAAGACAGGGATTAAAAAGTCTGTCTTTGGCAGCTGTTGCTATTTGAAATTGACAGAAATAAAATGTGTTAATTGTATAGTCAATATCCTGGTGATATGGTGGCCTTTTCGATTTTTTTTTTTTTTTAACATACATGTTGTATCTCTTATTATTTGAAACTGACCTCTTTGAAGCTGAGTTATCTCATGGTAACTAGTTTCTACTTGAGCTAATTTTAAGTAAATATTCCACTAATTTACTACGCAAGGAAAAAATTCTGATTGGTATCAGCATGTCCTTACTTGGTTACACAATATCCTCTTTCTTTCAGTAATTATCATATAATCAGTTCTTACACATAAAAGTACAAGTTTTCTCTAAAAAAATCTTTCTCACCTCTCCTGAGCATACAGACAGAAGAACAATATTGATTTGCTGTTTCATTTTTGTTTTTTTCACGTAAATATTTGAACCCTCTTTCACAATTGAGAACCATTGTTCTCTTGGTTGGTGTAATGTTTTGAGGCACTACTGGAACAGTTTAATGTGGCAGTGCATATTCACTGATGCTCTGAAAATGTGAAGGTATGATGACACCTAGGCCATGTTCACATCACTCATTTCAAGCTGTGATAATTTCTAAAAGTTTGAAATGATGATGCAGTGCTAGAAAGAAATTTAACAGTATGCTTCCTCTCCAGGACGATTCTGACAGGCTTTTGAGTGTCTTTGAAAATACATCTTTCTCTTACTTAAAAAAGCCCCCATCCTTAATTTCCGAGCAAAATCCTGCTAGCTTTGAGTCTTCATGTAGGTTACTACAGCTTTACTCAGAGCCTTGATAAGAATATATACTAGTGTTAGCATTATCTAAATCTGTTTCAAGGGTTGCATTTTCATATCTTGACTGTTTTCACTGCCAAGAAGGCAGGTTTTATATTTGTATATACAGATTTTTTTTGTATTCTTGATCAATCATCATTATGAAAACATACATTAATAAAATTATTAGATCAGTCCTATGCACCTCAAAGTATTGTAATTACCCAACTCTGTTGCTTTTTATCTGTATCACGAAATACAATACTAATTTTATTTTTTCTTGCTATCTTAATTTTACATCCCAGATGCAGATTACTTTACATATCAGAAATCCTCTAAATAAAATATTAAATTCTTCATGGAAAATTAAAAACCCAGCTTCTTTCCTGAAGGCACCATGATCCATGAAATTGGCTGTGGCATCTGTTTTAACTGTTGTTCCTGCTGATACTGCAAGATCAAGTGCTACAGCCACCTCACATGCAGGCATCAGCAGTTGTTCAGTTGTGTCAAATTGTAAGCTTTGGCTCATTAGCATGGTGGCACCTTTAAAACATAATTACCCCCTAAAATTAAATGGCTTTACATTGTGATTTACTGGTACTGAAATATACTTTTGTAGGGAAAAAAAACCCAAACAGATCTTCTGTTTACCATTGCTAAGACTACAAGTCATAAATCCTGGATTGATTTATCTTCAGTAATAATTCTTCTGAAAATTGTTTGCATTATTTATCCTTTTTGTAATAGAGGTTTGTTATAAATTCCTGAGAATCGTAGTAGAGCATGAAACATTTAAAAGAAAAGAGTTGTACACTAGCTCTAAAGATTGATAGCTTAAAAGTACTTTTTCTGAGTCAAAAGCTGAAAATAGCCAATAGTGTGTCAAGGCTAAAGCATGCAGACAATTGTCAGAGCATCTGTGACAGTTTGCTGCTTAGAAAAGGAAAGCTAGACATCAATGCAGTTATTCACAAGGTTGTTGTGTACATGTGTTTATTTCTTGACATCTCTAGAATTTCGTTCGCTACAGTTAAAGGTAGATTTTGTAATGCAAGCACTGATTTACTGTGTCCATAGTTCATCGAGTTGGTCATTTAATTATTAGTGAGAGCTCTCACTGACTGTGAGGATTAACTGCCTGGGCCTGATAGAACCAGCACCTCTGTAGTGTTCATTTGTGGGCAACATGAATCTGTCATGTGAGATGCAGTGATCACTTTTACCTATTCAGCTAGGCTGTCAAGATGTTTTTCATGGGGGGTTGTTATAAATTCATTGATGTCAGTTGAGTGATGCTATGAGACTGATTTCTTCAGCTTGTTGAAAAAGGTTTTCAGCATTGGCAGGAATGTAGCACTCAGTACGGAGTAAATATAGTAATTCAGCTTTCTAGCTGAAGTATATTCTCTTTCTGGAGAACATCCTCATTTTCTTATGTTGAAGAACTATATATTACTACTTTCTTTGTCTTTTTCCCTTTCTGTAGGCCACTTTGTACTATTTTTGCACATACCATGTAACACTTCACTCTGCAAGTGGTAAGTCTGAGGTATTAGTCCTTGTAAGTCAGAATTATGAGAGTTAGAGTGAATGATAAGCAATAAGTTATTAATTTATCTTAAATTGTTTCATTTGCTATTTTATTTTGTTGATATTATTTGGAACTACTTCAGTCTTTTGCATAAAGATATGTGATACCCACTGTCATAAAGGTTTTTCCTTTTTTTTTTTAATCTATTTATAGGACCAAGGGGTCAGGCTTCTGATTTGCTCTATTGCTCTTTTCAAAACCAGAAACAAGTACAGAAATAAGCTTGGGGGCAGAGGGTGGGGAGGTAGAAAACTTTGCTCAGTGTAAAAGGAGCAGGGAGACAGGAATATCTGTTTATTTCTAAAATAACCTGTGCAACTAACACAGAGAATCTGAATAAAGATCCAGTAAATGAAGAATTAAACTATACCATCACTTGAATTGATTTTTGTTCAGATGTTTGAAATTATCAGTAAAATACTTCTGCTAACAAACTTTCACCAGGCTATGCACTAATATTATAGAATCACAGACTAGCAGAATGGTCGAGTTTGGAAGTGACCTCTGGAGGTCCTTTGCTCAACCCTCCTGCTCAAGCAGGGCCACCTAGAACAAGTTGCTCAGGACCATGTTCAGAAAACTTTTGACTATGTCTGAGCATGGAGCCTCTGCAACCTCTCTGGACAACTCAGTCACTCTCACAGCGAACACTTGTTTCCTCATATTCAGCAGAAACCTCCTGTTTCACTTTGTGCCCATTGCTTCACTAGGAATCACTGAAAAGAGCCTGGTTCTGTTTTTATGTCCTCCCTCCAGGTATTTATATACATCTATAAGATCCCATTGATTTTTCTTCTCCAGCGAAAATGGTCCAAGTGCTTTCAACATTTCATCATATGTAATTCTGTTGATTCACAAAATGTAAAACAAAAAGGTCCACATTATAATTAGCTAACCAGATTGTCTCACTGTCATAACAGAATCTCATGATTGGTTTTGTCACTTTCAGTAGCAACTAGTGAGACAATTTTGGTTAGCTGTGAAGACCTGTGAAAGAGAAAAAGCTTCAAAAAATGGTCTGAGAACTATAGCATATGTATCTATATTGATGAACACTAAACTTGCTTCTGTGTGCAAATCAATATTTTTCTTCTTCAGCCAAAATATAGAGACAGAAATACAGTCTGATCTCGTGTGCTCGAGGAACAAGTTGAGAAACATGTAGCTTAACATATAGCATGAAATGTAGTCATGGAAATGTGATTTATAGCTCAAAATATATTTATCACAGGAAATTCTTTGTTTAAAGTGGTGATGTAAATCCGTAAGTTTCCTAGATAACTTCATACAATTTACAGTGATTTGAGATTTATATGCTGACTTACATCAGAGTCCCTAATTGAGAGAAATATCTTAGAAAAAAATATTGTTGGCCTACATGCACACACAATGCAGAAGTCTATAATACTTCATGAAGCATATTATATATATATGTATATATGTGCAGCACCTAGAACACTGAAACTATTCTGTGGAACTAAGTGGTTTATTTAGAGGGTAACATAGTCATGTACAGGATACACAAAGAAGTATAATCAGTAGTAGTAGTAGTAGTAGTCTAGAAACCTAACATATTTTACAGAACATGAGCTCATAAAAAGTGTTTGCAAATCATAAAGCCTACAAAACAGCCTTTGCTTTCCATCTGCTTCAGGCAAAGTGATGTAAAATTCTATTCAGTCTGACGTAATCTTAGTAGGGTAATGATTTGTTCTTGACATTTGGACAAAGGATACAAGGAGCCTTGGAAGTAATTTTTAACTTCCTAGCTATATATGTTTATATGTAGAAGCAAGTTGACTACACAGCATAAAGATAAAATTGTACTGAATTTCATTACCACAGAGGTCATCGAATAATTGCACAAGCTGCTCTTCCTTCTTTCTATTGCCCTACCTCTAAGCAAGATTTCTTCAGACTGGAAGAATGCCCCTTTTGCTGTTTAGAACTTCCATAATGGAAATAGAAATGCACATATCCATTAAGAAGGCATTTGCAAAGATATTGATGGTGTTGGCATGCATTTAGGCAGACAGCCAGTCCATATGTGCAGATTGCCTGCACTGCACATACTGTGAACCTGGTGTGTCCTGGAGGCTTGCAGCTTAATGACTTGCGACTTGTATGGTACGCTCTTCTGGGAGAGCTGAACATTAAATGGTCTGGTGAGAGCTTCTGCTCTTGTTCTGATACAACCTGAAATTCCTTTTTATTTCCAGGGTTTTGGGGTAGATAAAGAACACCATTCTCAAAAGTTGAAATGTGGGAACTCTTCCTATATGATTGAGCAATTTGTTCCAGTGTATCATGTGGACATTGGGTCATTCTGTTACATTAAAAGTGAATATAAAATCCTTATCAAGCATTATAAATGCTTATTAGTGTTATTTTGAATGATGAAAAATTCCTTTTACAAATGAAGCCAAACAGGAACTGTGAAAACAAAGTGCATCTGCCTGTTGTGATCTTCACAAAAGTCTTATTTTTTGCTATCACTGTTTCAGTGTTAGAGTACATTATTTGATTTTTTTTAAACTTTGTATTTTCTTAATCTGTGCAGTATCAGGCCGTACAAAAAATGGACATTTTGCTGAACACTATTTCCTTGCTCCTTTCAGTGCTATAAGAGAAAAGGGTTGTAGGTGTACTCAGAAATTTCACATATCTGCATTTGTTTTCTTTGTAGTGATTGCACAAATCTCAATCAATTTATTTAGATTACAATCTGCAGCATCTTAACTTTCTGTAAAATATGTTTTACATTGTAGTATTTTTCAAAAAATGAATACGTATTACTTTGCTCCAGAAAAAAAAAATCACTCCGTAACAGTATGATAATGATAAAAGGTATTTTGTTACAGAAATATGTGCTGAGTGACAAATGCTTCATTTCAAAGGAAACTTTTCAAGACCAAAGTAATTAGATGAGACACCTGGATTATGTATTGTAGAAGAAAATATAAATATTGTGTTGTTCATTAGCTCTTGACACTTCAAAATGTGAGGGACTAAAGAAAGAAACAGCCTAGAAAGGGGAGAAAGGAAAAAAAAGAAAATGTGAATAGCAAGGAGATGGTGATTCTTTAATTATGCCTTTGGCTCGGGAGCACAGTTTTGTGCACACCAGGCAGGTGCTTGGCTGCCTTGTCCAGATAGAAGAGAGGAGAGGAACTCACTATTTTTTTATGTCTATATTCAACGGTATATTTATGTTTCTATCTTCTGTTGAAGAGCTGACCCATTTTTTTTCTGTGTATGTGTGTGTAGTAAATGAAAAACAAATAAAATCTAGATACCTAATGTACCTAGTTGACTATCTTTCAGGGAGATTTAGGAGAGTTTGTGTGAATTGCTCCCCTTTGGGCCATTATCACTGCCTATATCCTCAGGAAGTTTCTTCTAATTATCATCACTGTTGAGTGACTGAATAATCAGAGGAGCTGTTGGCTACATCTTCTTCACAGGTGATCGATGTTAGTGTCTTGAAAATGTCAGGATTTCTGTTTCCTTGTTTATTAATTTCTTCTAAGAGACTTACCTAACGCTCAGGCATTTTTGGACTTAAAGCAGTGACTAGACATTCAGTATTCATTTAATTTATTTTGGTCAGCTATTTGTTTCTGTCAGATATTTTACACAGCAGTGTCGTGGTGGTAGTGGGAGTGGTTTTGAGTTCAATGGACTGGGTGCTGTACATTGATATTATTTGGGCACAACTTCCTCGTGCTGACTCATATTGGAAGAAACAGTATTACTGAGTAATGCTGGGCACAAGTCTAAACTGGGAGAGGAGTGGCTGGAGAGCAGCCCTGCCAAGAGGGATCTAGGGTGCTGGTTGGCAGCAGCTCAGTGTGAGTCAGCAGGGTGTGCCCTGGCACCCAGAGGGCAAAACCCCATCCTGGGGTGCACCAAGCACAGCACAACCAGACAGCCAACAGAGGTGACACTCCTGCTGCATTCAGCCTTGGGGCAGCCGCACCCTGAGTGCTGTGTGCACTTCTGGGCTCCACATGTCAAGAAGGATGCGAAAGTCCTTGGATGCAGGCAGAGGAGAGCAACAAAGCTAGTGACAGGGATAGAAGCAATGTACTGTGAGGACTGGATGAGAACTTGGGCTCGTCTAGTTTGGAGAGAAGGAGGCTGAAGGGTGACCTCATTGCTCCGTGAGGAGGTGGAGACGGAGGTGCTGAGCTCTCCTCCCTAGCATCCAGTGTTAAGACTCATGGAAATGCTTCAGAGCTGCACCACAGGTGCGTTAGAGTGGACGTTTGGAAGTATCTCTTTACTGAGAAGTTGGTCAAACACTGGAACAATCTTCCTGGAGAGGTGGTTGATTCCCTGAGCCTGTCAGTGTTTAAGAGGCATTTGGGCGATGTCCTTAGTAACATGCGTTGGGTCATGGTCAGCCCTGAACTGGTCAAGCAGCTGGAATAGACTGTTGTAGGTCCATTGCAAGTGAAATACTATTCTAAGTCAGTAGGCATTATTTTAATTTGATTGCTAAGTTATGATTCTATTTAGGAATCGGCCCACTAACTTTCTTGTTTAATAGATTTGCCCAAAATGCAGTGTAACATACCTTGGGGCATAGACAGCAAAATTCACTAATTTAATTTCTAGTGCCTGGAAGATAAAAAAACCAAATTCTTTTCTATTGTTTTTATATATTCTTCTCAGTCTGTACAAGAAAGTCAGTTTTGTGTAAGGCTTGAAGCTGTAATAAGTTTTTGTTTTATTTCTACCTTCTGAGGCTTGAACAATGGTTTTGATACCATTTTAAATTGCAAATTCAATGCCTTTGGGTTTGGTGGGCGGTCTGTTCTTACTGTAACTTCCCTCATCAACTCAGAAACATTAGGGGTGGAATTTTTTTTTAAAGAAATTTTTTTCACAGCTCAAGTTACTGGCTAATTTCAAAATACTAGTTGAAGTTGTACTGAAGTTTTTTATACAGAAAGTTAAAGTACATTACCGTAGTGACAGCTGCTGACCACACTGCGCCATGTCCTGCAAAAATTTATGTAGTCATGGCATTCAGCTCTGGGACCCCCAGAATAAGAAGGACATGGACATGCTGGAGCAAGTCCAGAGGAAGGCCATGAAGATGCTCAGAAAGGCTGAGAGACGTGTGATTGTTCAGCCTGGAGAAGAAAAGGCTCTGGGGAGAACCTGTAGCAGCCTTCCAGTATGTGAAGGAGGCTTCAAGAGACCAGGTTGTTCAAGGCCTTGTCCAACCTGGCCTTGAACCCTTTAGGGTTGGAGCATCCACAACTTCTTTGGGCAACCTGTTCCAGTATCTCATCATCCTCACAGTAAAGAATTTCTTCCTAGTATCTAATCTAAATTTCCCCTCTTTCAGTTTGTACCCATTACTCCTTCTCCCATCACTACAGTTCCTGACGAAGCGCCCCTTTCCAGCTTCCCTGTAGCCCCTCTTCAGATATTGGAAGGTTCCTATGAAGTCTCCGCACAACCTTCCCTTCTCCAGCCTGAGCAGCTCCAACTCTCAGCCTGTCGTCATAGGAGAGGTGCTCCACCCCTCTTAACAGCCTGGTGGCCCTCGTCTGGACTCGCTCCAACACTTCCATGTCCTTCTCTCTCTGGGGACACCAGAGCTGCGTGCAGTACTCATGTAGGATCTCACAAGAGCAGAGCAGAGGGGGAGAATAACCTCCTTCGACTTGCCGCCCACGCTCCTTTTAATGCAGCCCAGGATTCCATTGGTTTTCTGGGCTGTGAGCGCACGTTGATGGCTCACGTTGAATTTTTCATCAGCCAGCTCTCCTCTCAGTCACTTCTCCACCCAGCTGGTAGGTGTACCTGGGATTGCCGCAACCCAGGACCTTGCAGTTGGCCTTGTTGAACTTCATGAGGTTTGCATGGGCTCACCTCTCAAGCATGTCAGAGTCCCTCTGAATGCCATCCTCCAGCGTGTTGACTGCAACACACGGCCTGGTGTTGTCAGCAAATTTGATGTGGGTGTACTCGATCCCACTGTCAGTTCACTGACAAAGATGTTGAACAGTATCAGCCCCAAAATATAATTATTCTCTATATTTAATGACCTTTTAAAATTACTTAGTACATCCAGTCCTATTTAGAACAATAAAACCATGACTGCCAGGTGTGACTTTCAGTTACAAGAAAGATACTCTGTGCCATGTACAGTATGTTGTAGGATTATGTTATATATATTCTTCATCATAGTTACCAACTCTTACTAATCCATGAGCAGCCCTGGAAACTTAGAAACTTTTGTTTCTAAAACAGGAATTCAATATAAAATGAGACTAACTCAGTGTCTTTTCTCTGTAAGTTGATTGCATATTAAGAGATAATAGCAATGCAGGTTCTTAAAGTAGAAATATGTTGATGATGTCCTTTTAATTAATTAATATATGCAGACTGCAACAACTAAATAAAATGCCAAGTCTGTTCAGATATTCAAGCAATAGATTTCAAATTACAACTGTGAAACCAGGAGGAAGTTTTGAGTTTTTGTGCAGTAGCAGTAAGGGGTTTTCATATTTGTTGAATGGAAAATTGGTCCTGAAATCAGTGACAAAACTCCCACTAAATGGAAGCAGAATTTCTGTTTGTTTAATGAAATAAGAGCTATGGAGTAACTCTTAAACTGGGACCTGTTACACTGCAAGTTAATTTTTTTGGTGGTGGTACCTGCAGCTGAATCTAGTAATCTCTGCACACATTTGCTGTGCCTGAGCTTCATCTTGCTAAACAGGAATCTGCTATTGTCTGCAAGTCATTGAGGAGCAATATCAACATCTTGAAAGCAAAGCAATGAGCCATGCAGACAGGAAAGCAACATCATTCTGAGCTCAGTGCAGTAATAACAAAACATGGGGTTTGACCGCAGTGGGTTTGCAGGTGGCTGTCAGGGCTGGTGTCTTTTAAAACTACCTGAATAGCCTAGTGATGCAGCTGGCCCTGTAGAATGGAATAGTCTGTCGGGACTCTGTAGCGCCATGTTGATTTAATGGTGAACATTGTTACAGAGATGAGGAACTTTCCTACCTTTGTGTGGCCACTGAAATTCAGATATCTCTGTGATATATTTCTGTATGTTTCTCTGTAGTTAATGATGTGTTTTCTGAAATACAAAATACTTCTAAGAGCATGGCCCAAAAAGGGCAAAAGAGAAACATGCATGAAATTGAATTTCAGTAACAAAATAAATAATAGCTAGAAAATGATGTTAAAAGAGAACAGAAGAATCTATATGAGCAATAGACATAATTTCACAGTGTAAATATTTCTTACTGTTCTTACAAGGATATCTTCAAAACCATTATCAGTAGACATTTGATTATGAGTTAAAATAATTAAAATACTGGGTTTGTTTTTCACATTTAAGTCTCAACTACTGATGCATTATTTTCAGACTCTTGCTGATGTCACTGACAGTTTAAACACTTCTATAGATTTTGTAAACAGTGCAGAACAGTGATGCCATTATTAGGGGCAATAGTTTTGAAGTCTCAGATGCAGTGGTGAAGAGGTTCACAGCTGATGATATTTGGCAGTTCTTTTCAGCTGTAGGCAATGGTGCTGATAATCAGCACATCCAGTTAGTACAAATGCCTTTCATGGCTTATGATTAACAAGTAAAATTATAACTGAATAGATTACTACCTGGCATCTATAATAGCCCATACTCTTTTTGCCTTGAAATGTTCTTAATCACCATGTGAAAAAACAATGTACATTCTAATTATATAGATTTTGTCTAAAATACAACACATTTTCTTGTATAGATTTTTTTCAAAAAATAATGTCATATTTCTTTAAACAAAAAGGTTATGTTTTTCTTTTCTTTTAATAGACTGTAAAACTTATATGTAATTTTTCATTGTGAAAAATGTCAACAAGATTGTTTAAACAACCATCACTATGTTGATCAGTGTTAGCATTCCTTTCCTCTTCAAAGAACCAAGTAGTCGATCTAGACAGCAGCAAAGTGGGGGTGAAATTCTGTCTGTACTGAAATACTACTGATTTCAATAGGATATGGATTTTAGGATAGCTTTTTTCTCTTCTGCGTGCACGTGGTGCTGATTTGCGACTTCTGTAAGCTGCTCCTTTCAAAAACTTCTGTACTTGCAAAGTCGACATGCAGACAAACTGCAGTTATCTAGACAGCAGAAAGACTACAGCCGGAAAAGAAGCATTTTCTGAAACCTGTCATGATACCAAGACTAATCTCTCATGGTGTTTGGTTTGGATCTGATGTTGATTTATGTCACACACATTTTACTCTGTGTATTAAAGACTCTCTGTAACACATATGAGGATTGCTAACAAATGAAGGTGACATGATGGTTTTATTCAGAGCCAAGTGCCTCTGAAAATGACCATTTCTTACTTGTGGTTTGCACCAGATGAGTTAGTGTCTGTTCAGGTAACATGGATATCTCTCAGAACTGAGAGAGACAAAAAGTTGAGCATCTCACTGAAGACTTGGACATGGTTTTTGGGGCTTAAAAATGGCAGATTAATCTTAAACCATCATTGTGTTTCGTATTCACTCTATTTATATATACTTTTGTTTCTAGTTCTATATTTAAAAACGTGACCTGAAATTTTATTTTAAAATTCGTGGATTTTTTTATTACATGTGCGTTCAGTTGAGGCCACCAAGAGAGAAACCACATTAATTTTATAGATTCATGTCTGGCTTTAGAAATCATTTGTGCACAAATGGTTGGAAACCAGGCAAATGCTTGTTTTGTTGTTATATGCTTCCTATGCGTCCACTTTATCTCATAATGGTGGGCTAGTTTTTAGTCTTAGATCTTGCATGCTGTTTGTCCCAACTTGTCTTGCTAATTTTGAGAAGCTGATTTCAGTACTTATAGGCCATATCTATTTTACAGAAACAAAATTACTGGTGACATTGCCTGTTTATCTGACTCAAGTAAACAGGAGAGTCTCATAAACAGAGAATTTTATCACTATCAAGTTGTGTTGGATACAGAGCAATTTCTTAATAGGGTTTGCAACTTGTGCTTTATATGTTTATCCTCATGGGAAAAAAATACTGAACAGATGTCAGGAGGATCTTCATCAAGCAGATTTTCTCTCCTTGTCCTTTCGTAAAAATGATGTCTATTTCCTTGAAACAGGTTCTGCATTGCCTGTTTAAATTCTGTGAACTCAAAACCTTTCTGAGCCATGGATCAAGCAGGGGAAGAAGGCATACCACAAAAATACTGCTTTTTCCATGGCAGCTATGAATAGCTACTCCTGGAGACATGACATGAGGCTTGATAGAATTTGGTCTTACACAAGCAGCCATTCTTCTGGCACTGAATTGTTGTTCTTCATGATGGAATGTTTCCTGTGTTTGCTGTAATCAAAATTTTCTTCTGTTTTCTTTTCCTTTCTGGTAAGCTTGTTCTCCCTGCAAAGGAGGTTAGAGGAGTACATTCATTTGCAGTTTTACAGTCCTTTCCTTAGGTTTTTTTTTCAGTTTTGGAGATTTTGTGATTGAAGACTGATTTTCGTCTGTGAGGGGCTCAAATTGTAGAACATACTGCAGTTCTTGTTCAGCCACTACAGTGTTCCCACTGTTCCCATGGTGTTCAGAACACCATGCATTTTCTAGATGCTATAGTTGTATAGATATCAGAAGAATGCACTGAGCCATTTGGAGGCCAAACATTGATCTTAAGAAAAGAAATGCCGTCAGTGCTTCTGGAGAAAGTTTATGAATTTCTGAAATCTTAAGTGGCAATGTTATAACTGTGGATTTCGTCAGCATTGTATTTGGTGTTACTGTGAGTGCCTAAACCTTTGATGGCCATGTGTGTTAACTTCACTGAATGCTTTGGTTGGATTAAACTTACATAGGGTCTTCTGTTGCCAGTTCAGGTAAATTAGTTTCTAATTTTTGGTTTCTCGGGTAACAGTTTATTATTACTGTGTTTAAGATGTCTTTTAAAGAGTTTAAAGAGTTATTCAGTGCAGGTGGTTAAATGGTAAATGTCTTCTATTTCTTCCATAAAAGTCTTTGTTCAATTTAAATGAAAAGACTACATAGATGAGGAAATTTCTATTTTATTAGATATGTTACAGCAGAAAAGAGTAGTTTAAGCTTCCCAAATACCACATGTTGTTGCTAGGTTCAACTGGATGTCCACATGCATGGAACTTCATCTTTGAAGGAAAACAGCAACCTTGCTTTTAGAATCTACTCATACAACATCTGTATTATCTCAGGACATCAGTAGAAAGTATCTCAGTACATCAGTAGAAAAAGTTGGAAAAAAAAAGAATATTGTCTTGAAAAAAAGTAAGCTTTCTATGTGTGAATTTGGTTGTTTTGCATTAATTCTATCTTGACAATTTTATTTTGAAAGAAGGGTGCCAACCTCTGGAAGGCTTATTTTCTCTTTTGTAGAAAGTTGAAAGGTTTGCTAAGGGTAGCTTACAGATATTTATGCTTTATGATGAAGCAGAGTATTAGGAGTCAGTTGTCTTCAGCATTTCAGTTCAACATCTCCCTTGGACAAAGTTGTTATAGCTCTCCCTTAAAGAGAGCATCCCAAATGTGTTTTCTGTTCTGAATGTATTCATGCCCTGCAAAATAATTTAGTGACCATTAGCTTGGTCTGGAGCTATTTCTTTTTATACTGAAGTGACATGGTCTCCATTTCTGGGCCACAAATCTGGGGAGAAGGAATAGAGTAGAGCACAGAAGGGTATATTTCTGCTGTCAAATAACGTATCTCATTGCTTTGCTCTTTGACTTTGCCCTTGGTTAGTGCACTGCCAGATTCTGCTGAGGTAAAGTAGGTGTTCCCCTTTCAGATGTACCTCTGGGAATAGTTTTCTCTATGGACTTCTTCCTGCAGGCTATATGAGTGAAAAAACAACAGATTTATAGTCCTTTAACTTGCAAATAAATGGTATTCTAGTGGAAACTGTACCCTGCAACATTTTCACATGTCCATGTGCCTCACCAGTGGCATGTATAATCCTTATTACTTATTTATAAAACAGAACTTCAAACAAGTTTCCCCTTCCTCTCCAGAAGTAATGATTGTGATTCAGTAGGATTATGTTGCTAATGCAGGATTTTTGGGTTTAAAAAATGTATAGGAATAACCACATTAGAAATTACGAAGGCTAAGTAAATTCCTATATCTATGAATATTCATATGCATCTCGTAAAAATTCACTGATCTACATCAGATATTCCTGAACAATTCATTTTGTGCTGAATGCATAGACTAGCAAACCATAATTGCACTTTGCTCACATATTTCGTGTATGCATTTGTAAACATTTTGGATATTTGTGCCCTAATCATATCTTTTTAAACTCATTACTTTCTGCATTTCTCCTTACATTTTTTGTTAGTGAATTTGTGTGGAGACACAGCTGCAGATTACATTAACCAGCATTTCACTGATATAATGGTACAGTGTAGTAGAGTTTGCAGTAATGGTACAGTGTAGTAGAGTTTGCATCTCACTACATGTGATTCCTGTGCCAGGGGAATTGAGTCCTGCTGTTATGTTACTATATAATGGATTAACTGTCATTTAAGTTTCTTCAGTAGTTAGAAAAGAGCTTGTCTACCTCTGTTGGCCTCACTTTAGGGAAGATGCAAATAATTAGCTAAATTGGAGTAATTCTACCCTCTCGGTCCTCACCAAAAGGTCTACAGGCAACTGTGCTCTTTAATGAATAATTTTATGTGATTGAGAGCAATGTTAGGGATTAAACATTCAAGAACACACAAGCAAATGGTTAGGGTAAGTACAAAGTGGTACCCAATGTAGTAGACTTTTAAAGTCTCTTATCAGCACAGAACATTTCTGATTTCAGAAAGTATCTAATTTGAAATGTTGAAATAATATATACATATTTTCAAGTTTTCTTTATAAAGTGCATTGTTCAGGGATCTTTTTACCTTTATCTACTATGTTTCAAGGGGTTGTATGTCAAATGCAAGAAGTCTTTGCAGGACTATCTGTCAGTCATGATCTTGAAGGGAAAAAAATGTCCAGACTTCTTCCCAGAGCCATGTAGTGCTTTCAGGAATCCTTAAAACTGAATTTGGAAAACTACCACACGTTTGGGATATGGTTGCCTTGAAAGCTTTCACCACTAAGAAGATTGCTGGTCTGTCCCTATTTGATACTTCCCCTATCTTCCCAATTGTATTATGTGAAACTCTGAATTCAATTGAATATATAGAAATATTTAGAAATTATCTTGGAATATAGCATATTACAGTGAAACATCCCTTTTGCTATCTTTTTTTGCTGACTGTGTTTATAACTATGCAATTTACAGATTACTAACGTCATTTTCGTCCTCAGAAATTAATAGTTTGGAATAACAGAGCATGATGAGAAATGATAGGCAACGCTAAATGTTAGCAGCAGATAGCAAGGGAAGCCATATATATTGACTATCTTCCAGAAAATAAATTAGCAAGTTCCACAGTTGGTCTGTGATACTTCTGGCAGACGAAAGAATCTGTATTGCCTTATTTAATTGCAATGGTTTTGTAAGTCCACATATTTTAAGTTGAAGATGGTAACTTGGAACATAAATTCTGTATGTTGTGGTTACTACTATTTTTCCTGCACTCAGAAATTATTATTGTTATATTTAAATGTGAAGTCTTTAAAAAGCATGAGGACACAAAAAGATCAGATTTATTTTATGAAAATGCAATTTAATTGAAATCATTTTGCATTTTATAAAGCATTAATCATGTGCAGAATGTCTGTATGGAACATTAATTTGGGGTAGTAAGAATAAGCAGCTGCAGTTCCCTGATATGGTATCTGCAGCATTTGTATTAATTAACTGATAATATAGACTAACCGAAGTAGAAAATTCATTATGTTTAGTTAAATAGTAAGGAAATCAGAATGCTTTTATTTGTTAATTTCAAGGTATTATCTTCCTAAAATCACTGGCCCTAGAGGTAACAGATGGCTAGTAAACATCAGCTTATAGAAATAGAAATATGCATATGATTTTTTTCAGTTTACAGCCTTTAAAAAAAAAAAACAAACCAAACAGTTCTGAGTGTACATATGAGACTGTAAAAAGATAACTGAAATGACTGTTCCATCCTTTAGTTGCAGATTTGAAGGGGTTTTTGTCCTTCTGCCAAATTTATTAGGTTTTGCTAGCACATTTATTTTTGCCATATGTTACTCTTCCCATTTTTGACAGATGATGCAGAGCTGGAAGTGCTGCTCTATATTGCAGGAATTGTAAGCACTTGCATACAATTCTTAGACATTTAAAGTGAGCCACATGGGCACTAGCCCTTATTCTGGAGCCAGGAATTTGCAGCTCAAGCAATCGGTTCCTTGGTGCTAAATTCATAAACCTGTGCAGAATGGCAGCCTTGCAGTGTACTGACGCTGAGTAGGTACGTGTGCTATAATGTTCCAGTTTACTATAGTAGATACTGTCTTTAAAGACAGCACTGAATTCTAATGGCAGTATTAGGGTTATTGTATTTTCAGAAGTAAGATTTAAATACATGTGCTGGAATTGTAATTAGTGCATCTCAGATGTTCAACATTTACTGTGCAGCCATACAATAGCACGAGCGGTAGGTAACACATTGAAAGGGCATTGGGCTACATAAGCATCAGCTGTGGACTGCTCCAAATGATCCTGCTCACAGCTGATCCAGAATTGCTGCTGTAACCAGGTTTCTGGGTGTTTAGCAATCCTGGACAGCTGGGTGCAATCCTCACGTTACAGCATGAGGAAATAGTCTTGTACTATCGAGGGAGAACAGCATAGAGCTACAAGATAGTTGATAGTAGTATTTTGTTCCTTTCAAAGAGGGATCATCTTTCATGCACTGAGGAACCTTCACATGATTTGCTTGATGGTCACAGGATGTGATTGACTGGACACTGCCCTGAGCAATCTGATGTAAATAGACCTCCTTTTAGCAGAGAGTAAGACTGAACTACTTCTGGAGTTTCCTTTCAACATATATTGTTCTTTGATTCTATGATCATATGCAGTGACTCCAATATGTTGAAAAAGTTTGAATGGCAAGAAGTCTTGCTTTAGCACACACTGACTGACAAGATACCCACCTCACATGGTGTAATTAGTACTTGACTCTAAAACCTGGTTGATGAGTATATAGACAACCTGTTCTTCAGGTTGTCTATATACTCTTTTTATATTTACTTAGTTATTTTACTATAAACATGAATTTATGAGTATAGTTCCGCTTGATTGAATGAGATTGTGTGTGCTGAGGAAGATCTTCTGCTTAGTGTGCAATGTGTTTATCACTTCTTTTTCTAAATCGCTTTTTTTGACCCTTCACTTAGCAAAAGCTACTCCTTCATATCGCAGTGTTTCAGTGTGCTTATTATGTCAGTGTTCATTCAACACTTACTAAGCTACAGATGATTTTATATGTCTCTGTGTTTACATAAAAAGTAAACACTGTTAAAATAACTTACTTTCTCTTATGTGAGGAAGCCAAGACTGGTTTAAATATATTTGGGAATTCAATCTATTATGCTAGTGCTAAAATACATTCTGCCTGTCTTTACAGCTTTCAGTAACACTATTTTTACTTCATTAATTAGCTTGAGTTGAAAGGCACTAAAAGAACACAGCATTTTGCAATACTTTACTTTCAATCTGTAAATTATATTAAAAGTCAACACAAATCATAACATTTACTGTATGTGAAAACAGATTGAACAGTTGGTTCCACCTAACATTTAAATAATATTTATCATAAAGATATTTCTGGATTAAGTACCTGTAAGTTTTCAGATGCCTTAATTTTTTGCATAGCCATAAATGTTAGTTTTAGAAAACAGTCTCATTGCTTGAAATGACAGGAGACTCCAGTAACCTTTGAGCTAGTGACTTCGTATTACCTCGTACTAATTCTCTTAATGGCTACTAAAATTGATTGTCATAGGCATTGGCATTATACAAAAACAGAAGTACTTCTTGGCAGGTTCCTGAGTGGATTCATGTGATATAATATGCAATTTTTGATTGCTGTCTAACCTTCTACAACCTTTACTGTCTGTCTTTCGCCATTAAAGATTCATCTCCCAGTCTATCAGGTGAAATAATAGTCTGAATAGATCTGAATTACCTCATCTTGACCTGTTTTAAATCAGTACAGACCAATTTACACAATAATTTCACCACCCCGTATCTTTACAAGCTCATCACTGGGATGAAAAGTCCCTAAACATTTTTTAGTATGTATCAACCCATTGATTAATATAATTTTTCATCATACAGCATAACCCTGAGCAAGCATGTTTCAATGGCAAATAGCATTCTGGTGAATGGATTGTTAGGGTGACAGTCTCTGTTACAGATCATGAAATTTATTCACATAAATCTGTGTTAGTTAAAGTGCAGAGCTGAGGCAGGTACTCTACCGAGATGGGATACAGATTAGACACAAGGCCAAATGTATACATTATCAGTAAATATACCTGACATTTTTTTGTGTCGTATTACAGTTATGTTCTGCAGCCTGGCTTCTCTGATAAACAGTTGTATTGGTAACTGTAGTAAAGTCAGGATAATGGTCTCTGCTTCTTATGACTTTCCAAAAGCTACTTTTTAGACTTTAGTCTTTTACATGTGTTAAATGTTCATTTGAATGTTCTTGCAAAGTTGAACAAAACTTGTTGATAAGTTTCTGTGTGTAAGAAAATTAAATTATTTTACTATTTTAAAGGCTATTTAGCTGCTTCATTCCTTTTTACCTGTCAAAACGGGAACAAAAATCTGAAGTGTGATAAGTGCTTTTAGAAAAAAAATTATATAGTTGAAGCTATTCGACATTCAAAGTCATATCTTCAACATGGAAGATGTAAAAAAATTATTTTATACCCTTTTAATAACTCCCAATGTAACATTTCAGTTTTTCTGTGTATATATGGAACTTCAAATAGGATTCTTTCCCTAGTCTGAGGTCCCCAGTTTACTCAGAATGTGCAAATATTGCTTTAGTAATTTTGGCCACAGTATAGAAGTATGACTTTATTATGAAACAAAAAGGAAGGGAGAGATACATCCAGTGTCTTTTCTGCTCTCGTCATCTTCCAGATACTGTTATTTCTTTTGTCTTCTCCTAGCTTTTCTCAAACACATAGGAAAATAGGATTCTTGGAGGGGTATCTGCTTGCTTCAAGCATGCCCTTTCTTTGTCTTCTCCATGGGTGAGCCTCCTGACTGCACATCTCTAATATCTGCTTCTGTTGCTGGCTTCAGTACGAACTGCCAGTACTGTACAGCACGTCAGCCAGTCTGTTGCTAAGCTGCTGCTCATGATGCTAAAGATGCTCTCTGGTCTGGTGTGCTTTTTCTGCCTTTGCTACTTTTGGTCAAAGAATCCATTATTTCCACCACCAAGTGGCTCTACAGTTGCTTGTTTGTGGTTAGGTGTTCCTGAATTTGTCTTGTGAAACTTCATTCAATCATACAAGTTTCCAGCACACTCTTGAAACACTTTTGCTGTGCCTCTTTCCATGCCTCATCATAGGATAGCAGGTTGGGTATTCCTGATTATCTGCCTAAATTACATCTCTGACCTCTTCTGGTAGGGCTTTTGTTAGTTTTGCCTTAATGGACATGGAAATGAAATGTCAAAAGACTGTCATGGGTGTCTCAGCCTCATCTGCAGTAAGATGAAAATATCTGTGCTAGAACTGTTTATAGTAGTTTGCAAAGGAAGTTTTTAATGTTTAGGTGTATATAATGTCATAATTCCTTTAAACATCAGACATTTTTTTCTGAGGACCTTCATTGGATTTTGAAGACGTACCTAAGCAATGCAACTGACTTTCAGTAATTAAGGAAGCTGTGGAATATATATATTTGTAGTATTATGTGTGGTTTGGGTTTGGGGGCGGGGTGGTTTGGGCTTGTTTTTAGCATAATTTGATAAGTTCTATTTAGCACCCTGGAAAAAACATTAAATAGCTCTGCAATTTTTTTTGCAGTGTGCAGTGACCTGGAATTCAGGGAAGTTGCAAACAGATTGAGAGACTGGTTTAAGGCACTTCATGAAAGTGGAGTTCAGAGTAAGAAGACTCGGATTGTTCAAAGGCCTGAAAGAACCAGTAAGAGATTTCTGCTTGTCTTATTTGATGTTTTCTTTGATCCTTTTCTGTACTTTTGTATTTCCATTGCTAAGACTTGCCTTATTCTCATGTTCTTTAAATAAGCATGTGTACAAAACCATAACTTGGGGCTTTTCTGAAGTTAATTTCTTATTTATGTCTTAGTACTAATATAAGATGTTCACTTCAGATTTTCAATATCATTTGGCAGCTACCATTCACAACCCTTCAATTTGTAAATGCTATCAAACTGAAAGAAATAAAATAAAGGAGCATTAATTATGTGTGACCCATCATTGCTCGTTGATGCCACTGTAGGTACTGGTACAGAAAAACACATGGAAAAAAGGCTTGTAAGTAAAAAGGAATTTTTAAGAATATACTTGAATTTGGGAATGATTCAGGAGTACTAATGTGGTGGAAACAATAGGGGCCGTAATTTGTTTTCAACCCCCTCAAATGTTTAGACAGCTATTTTTTGTTGTGGTAAGTAGTAAAATTTTAAAATGTAATTATCAAAGGGCTTATTTAAAATAGCAGTTGAAGTGTGCATTAATAGTTTCAAGAGTGAAGTCCTGCTGTGAAGGAAGACTTGAATTAGATTGAATAAACCATAAAACTCTACCTTTTGTTAATGTAAAGAGCAAACTATGAATTGTTCCAGAGTATGTTTCATATAACTTGGCCACCACTGGCTTTTTACCTTACTTATTTTATTTCTAGCTTTTTAAGTATTTGAGATTTTTTTTCAGCTTCTGCTTGACTTCAATTTGTAGCATTACATTTTCTTTTTTTTTCAAGAAATCCGTTAATTTCACTTAATTTGAAATGTCATTTTATTGTGTAGTTGTTTTCATGCTAAGGAAATATGAATAATTCTGTAAAACACATTGAATTAAAGATGGTTCTGTCTTATCTGGAAATACTTTTCTTAACATTGAGAAAAATTGTTTCTGCGGTAAGGTGGTAGTACAGTAATGTCACTTTTTATTGATATAGGAAAAAAACGCATTTAAAACCATAAATTTTCAATTTGCATTCTGGTTGGTGCCTATAACTGGCATGTGATCTGCTTCTCATGCAGTAGTGAAAACAGTAGAAATACAAAATTTGCATCCCTTAAATAAGAACTTATTGTATAGTAAAATAAAAAAAGTATCTAATAATACAGGTAGTGTTAGTGCATTGCTCAGTTGAAGGTCAGCTGAAACATCATGTAGGGTCCTGTTTCTTGCTGAATGCTCGCTTGGAAATTTGGCCAATGATAAAGGAAGCAACTGTAGAGCTATTAAGTATTATGCCAGGCATAAATAACAAGTCAGTGTTTCGAGTAATTGGATTGTATGTAATGCAAGAAAGTAAAGTTCATAATTAATACTTTGAATACAGTGAGATACAGTGCAAGCACAAAGTTCTTAAGAGTGTGAGATTTTTTCCGTAGACATCTTCCTTGGCTTTTTTCCTTAAGCACATTGGTGGTATTGATGAGACTTACGATCTCCCCTTGAGACAGGCATTTCTACCATGATGTGTATGTGGATATAATATAGTCCTGTTTATTATGTCACTTGTTTGTTTGCAAATTTTTACTTTAGAATAGCAATCAAAGACTATATTTAGACTTAAGATCTAAGATTTTAATGTGTGTGGCTAAAAATGCAAGAATCCTGTGGATTTTTGGACTTTGTCGATTTTGGAAGCCTTCAAAGTCATAAAGTTCTCTCCTTTGACAGTGTAAAGAATCTGCGCACATTTTAGGAGATATCTGAAATTTAAGGCACAAGTTAGATTGCATCCTATTCTGCCATTTTTTTTACAGATAGAATCCAGAGTTGATTTGGATGGCTAAGAATACTCTTTGCAGGGCTCTTTCTCATCAACAGATGAGAAAGTACAATCTATGTGGAAAATTCTGTTTCCTATGTATTACTGACTTTAAATTCCCTGTCAACATCGTGCTGTCAGAAATGTTAGACTTACGCTTTTATCATGGTACCAGATTTTGGAATGTTGTACAAAATACTAATTTATTACTGGTTGTAAATTTGATGGGAGTTTGATGGTAGGCTTCAGCATGTTCATTTTCTTTTTACTAAGATAAAGCAAATCAAATTTTACAAAATGGTTACATGCGAGACATTCAGTTTGTCCTCTGTTTTCTTCTTTTCAAAAAAGAGATTTTTCAACAAAACCCTGTAGTGTTTCACATTTGAACAATAAGCGTTCAGTGGCTAGTGTTTTAATACTGTGGTCAGTTACTCAAATTGCATATAACTAATTGTGAAAAAATATTGCTTTTAGATACTAAAGTTCCTATTTGTGCAGTATTTACTCTGTTTTATAAAGAGCCAATATTTACTTGATTGTAATAATTTGACAGGCTACTGCAGGAAGGCAGTCCATCTATAGACAGAAAGCAATGGAATGAGTATATGTTCAGTAGTAGGTTGTCTTCATTTGTGGATTTAGGGTTGCACTAATTATTTTAAAACTGGTTTCATTAGTGTGACTATGTTTTCTCTGGTATGTACATTTCTGTGCTTCAAAATTTCTCATTTAAGATAGCAAAATATATACTGCATCTTATGAGAAATTAACATGTCTGTGGTTTAGAAGAAAATATTATGTCACTATGTCCCTATAAACACACTAAGAAACAAAAACTGACTACAATAACCATTCAACATGATAATGTCCTTTTCCAATACCGTTAAGAAATTCTTAAAATTATTCTTGAAGAGCTAAGATATCAAGTAATATCCCTCAAAGTCTGTTTTCAAAGTCATAGGAGGTCCAAGACATCAGACATATTGATATCTAAGTGTACCAGGGCATCCAGCAATAGTGATATCTAAGTGTACCATGGCTGTCCAGCCCTTATTTTGGGGATTCCAGAAAGCTACACCTGCAAATAAATCTTGCAAAGAACTTCTTATCATGTATAAAGACTTGACACTTAGAAGATGAGACTTGGTGGTCTGTGTAGAACAACAGCTACAACAAAAAGCCACCCGAATGCAACTTCCCATTTCAGAGTCCTAATTATTCTAGCAGATCCCTGGAGTTGTTCATTACCCTTGGGAACTTAAAAATCTGTTTTGGCACCCTTTTCCCTAAGCTGTCCCATATTCTTACCACAAAGCTCCTTCCTCACTGAAAAACCATTCTGTATTTAAAAAAGCAATTTGTGACATCCTCTCTGGTTGTCCGTTTGTATGTAGGATTTTTCATATTTCAGTCTCTCTACTGGAATTTGTTAAAAGACTTGGGCACAGTCCTTTTGACGAAGGCAGATGTGGTGCAAGTTCATAGTGCCTTCCTGGTGCTTTTTGGAGTTGTTCAAGCTATTAAATAATCCATACTGATCCATACAATTATTAATATTACTTCTAAACAAACCAAATAACAATGTTTAATAGTGTTCAGCTAGAGACATCATTATGCTAATAACAAGTTTAAAATGTAAGGTGCTTACGTTGTTGTGTTTTTACGAGAGTAAGGTAATTTTGTTTTACTGACACATTTCTTTTCCAAAGGTGAATCTTATTAGTAATCCAGACTAGAATATTTCAAAAAAATAGTAGGGTTTTATTTCCAAAATCACTTTTGTGTCCAGATGTATCAAATGGAATATATCTAAAAGTACCAATAATATAAATGCTATATAAATACTTAAGTATTTTCCTCAGGCCATTTATGATCTAAATAGATAACACAAAGGGGAAAAGTATATTTTACCCCCATACTACAGTAATACCCTCATTATTTTCCCATGTGGATAGGAAAATGTGGAGTTCAAAACCTGACATTTTATTTACCTGTTAAAAGTCTATTAAAACACTTGTTCTATTTCTATATTAATTTTGTGTGATAAAACACAAAATTAATGCATCATATGCAAAGCACAAAAAATACCATAGTTCCACAAATATTTCTGCTAACAGGCAGTCTGTTTCTGAAGAATACTTGTGCACCTTGTCATGTTAGAAGACGAAAGACAAGAGGCCAAAGATAATAGAGAATCTTCTTAAGTCTTGGAAATAATATGATTATTTGGAGTCTAATACACGAATAATTTTGAAAATAACATAAAAATGCAAGAAATCTGAAAGAAAATTACTTACAATTGGCTTGTCTAGAACTAGTATAGTGAGATTTTGTAACACTAAAATTGACAAATCCCCATACAAAATTGCGGGAGAAAAAGATCAATTTTATAAAGAAACCCTGTTGGATATCCTGAGGTATAGACAGAACCATAGTTCTAGTTGGCTAGAAAGAAAAGGTTCTTCCAATAAATTTCTGCATGTGTCAGGTTAGCTTATGCAAATGTATCCTTAATAAAAGACTCTGGAAGAGGAAATCTGGCCTAGAAGTAATTCTGAACAGGAATTTTAATTAATCCATTTCTACTTAAAATTAAGTCTATGAACTAAATCAGTGTTGTTGACTGAAGTTGGTTTTGACTTAATCTTTTGTACAGAATTATCTTTATTCACAATGAAACACATGTAGATGTTTATTATAGCATTTTATTTTATTTCTTTATCCTCAGATACTTTTCTTTGACAGTCACTCCAGTTAATAAAATTGTAAATCTGGTGTCCTAAATAATAAATTCTGTCTGAAACTGTGAGTCTATTAGGAAACTGATAGCCTCCAACAATAGGATTTATCTTGCTCCCCCCCCTTTACCCCCTCCCCAACCTCCATGTAAAATTCTTTAAAACACTTTCTGGAAAACAAGAGACTTCAGGATGCAAACTGTCACAGCTGTTCAAGGGACATTGCGGTTGTGCTTTATTTATTTCTCTTGTACCTTGTGTTGTGAAATGAGAATCAGTTTTCCTAGGTTTATCATAATACCTTTGGTACCTTCCCTATGTACCCCAGGGCCAGGAGTTGGTCTTTGATTCTTGTGGGTCACTTCCAACTCAGGATATCCTATGATTCTGTCTTGCCCTAACCTGGGCTCTTCTCCTGTCCATGTAATCATAGTGAGCAGGAATGTATTACAGCTTCAGCCAGGTGACAGAGAGTGTTATGCCTAAATCCGTTTCCTTCTTGGACCAGTGTGGAGTCAGATGAGGCTCACCTAGATCATCACTTGTGTGATCAAGTACGAAAGCATTCACGTCTGCTTAGTCCTCTTTATTTTAGTGTTTCCTGCTCAGGTCTGTCCTGATTGCATTAGAAAGGAAAACATTTTCCTAATTTGTGCACAGTAGGCCTGAGCTGTGAGATGCTGTTCACTGAAGATTTTCTGCTAGCCTGAATATTACAGAAATCCATTACAAGTGAAAACCTTGCTATG
Source organism: Ptilonorhynchus violaceus (assembly GCA_013397565.1). NCBI lineage: Eukaryota > Metazoa > Chordata > Aves > Passeriformes > Ptilonorhynchidae > Ptilonorhynchus > Ptilonorhynchus violaceus. The sequence continues at coordinate 388,460 of VZRJ01003859.1, forward strand.
CAGCTTGCACACTGAACAGGTGAAATCCATGGTCTAGATTTCAGCCAGGACAAAGACTGGCAAAGACTGCATGTGTGTTTATTCACATGTATGATTTGTCTGTGTCTTTTATTGCTTCAAACAGTGTACTGGTATTGGAAAAAATTCTGCACTTCTTGGCATATTAGATTTCTGTATAATGCAGTATGTGAGCCCCATGTATGTATGCTGTTTTGATTTCCACGGTTTCAAAAGTTATCTTCCTCAACGTACACAAGGATTTATTACTTATGTGCTTAATAAGCAAGCAAACAATAGTTTTACCTTGGAAAGCAGATAAGGGTTGAAATTCTCCCCTGAGAAATAACCAGGAAGAGGAGCATTTCTGTTGGTTCCTTTTGAGCAAATGTTTTGAATGCCTAGTGCATAAGCCATGGAGGAAAGTTATATTTCTTAATAATTTTTCTCTTGGGATTGTTTTGGCCAGGAAAAGAACTTAAGCTGGTACTTCACATTTTTCTATACAGTGTTCAGGAACAGCTGCATAAAAGTTCACTTCATTATGGTACATGGAAATAGATTTTAAGTAAGTGGTTAAAATGAAAGAGAAAATTTTCTTTCATAATTTAGTCATCTGTCCTGGGTTAGTTATGT